>JABFOV010000131.1:0-52621 GCA_022817685.1 Aradophagus sp. ZL-2020 | reverse complement strand
TGAGTTGAGGTCGCTCGCGGGGGAGTGGTGTCGTGCGCGGGCGTACTGTGTGTTGTGGAGAGAGGTGGTGGGGAGGGCGTGGGGGGGGGGGGGGGGGTGGCGGTGCAGGAGGGGGGAGGGGGGGCGGGGGGGGGGGGGGAGGGGGGGGGGGGGCAAATGCGGGCAAACGCCGGCGGGGGAGCGGGGAGGGCAGACGCTTTTCTTCCGGCTTTATCGCCGCGAGTGGGTTATCGATCAAGCGCGCGACGCCCGATCCCGAGCGCTCTCGGATTCGCACGGAATCGCCGGCGATCGTTGGCCGCGCGATTACGCGGCCGACTATTTTTAGCGCGACTTTTCCCGCAGCGCCGGCGAAAGTCCCGGATAAGAGTAGTCACGTGCGGCGCGAGCGACCGACAGTCCTTATTATTTTTGCCGACGGCCGCTAACGGAGACGGCTCCGCTTCTGCCTTACCAATGGCCAGTTGCCGTTGGCGAAAAGCCGTCGCCCTACCCCGTCGTTGGCCCCGACCTCGCAACTCGCAACTCGCAACTCGCAACTCGCAGTCCGTCTCCCCCTCCACGCCACGATTGATCATAAGCTAACGAACGTAACGCAATTGTCCCGTCAATTGGCTCCGCGTATGATGGAACAATGAGCCCGGCTACGGCGTTTACTACAATTATGCCACTTGAATCGCTCGTAATTGCGGCCGAGCCACGAAATCGCGTTATTTCGATTTCTTGTTGTGCAGCAAGCCGGATGCACTTTTGCGCCGCGACACAAACGACGCCACTTGATCGAGTTATTGTTGATTTTATGGCATTAACGGAGTTAACGCTGCCGCGCTGACGAGGAAAAGTCGCAATTAACGTGATTAACGTGCCGAATGGAAATCGCGCTGCAGTGCTCGAGCGTGCGTGCCTTTTTTTGCCTCACGTGTTTTATTGTATGATGATATTGAGAGGCACGTCGGTTGAGTGCATAATCAACGTCCATATTACGTAGGTCTATTACGTGTCGTGGTTATTACTTCGTTTTTCCTTGCCATAGTGCAATTCAAAATGACTGAGGTATTTGAATATTTCATTTGAAAATGGAACCCCGCGTCTCGTGTTGTTGATGAAAACAGTGCTTGTCTTATTAGACCTGCTTGATCTTGCACTCCATATTGCAGGTCCATATTGCACGGCCTCGGATGTCGCAATGAATACAGAACGACATTTTTGTATGGGTCCAATATGGTGAATTCATGATGTCAGGTCCGTGTAAAAGTCCGACGAGGCAGTCATTTGATGAAAAGTAATGCATTGTCAAATAATGAGGCATAGACGATGTAAGTGCAACAGGAGCCATATAGGATTGATATGGCACGCCATACTTCATTTCTCGTAGGGTCTTCTCCTCGAAGGAGAAGAGGATCTTCAAATAGGATTGGTCTTGACGCGGACTTTCCGAAAGTTCACTTTATACACCGCTGATTTACGATTCACGAATAATCGTCAATTCCGAACAGAGTTCGGCCCGATCGATAACGCCCGGCTTTAGGTTCGCGCCTTATTATCGCCGACAGATTTTCCAGACTGTGTGCCTCCGCTGCCCAATCTTCGCTCGGAAAAACAAACTTTTGCTCGGTCAATTTTCTCGCGAGCAGCCGGCCGCCGACTCGCCCCCCCCCCCCCTTCTTCTTTGGTCAAGTCGATTCCCTTTATTGATTAGCTTCGAATCGTCCTGCTCACGGAATACAATTTTTCTGCTTCCTTTTTTCTCGCTTTTTTCCTTCCCTTTCCTTTTTTCTCCGTCCTTCTTGAGCCGTGCGTGCTTGCCCCTCCCGCGCTCTGACGCTTCGCCGGAAAACGTCCGCTTCTCCGAATTGCCATTACGAATGTAGGTCGGCGCTGCGCGGCTGCATCGACTTCTGTATTTTTAATACGGAAATTAAGGAGCGGCGGAAAACGAGCACCGAGGTCGAATGTAATAAGACATGTCGCGTTGGCGTTGGAAAATTGATTTTAAAACATTTTTTTATTTATTCATTTTTTTTTTTTTTTTGCGTTCGGGCTGATGATAAGAAAAAATAGTATGGATCATAAATGTTTGAATAATAAAAATATACGGCTGTACACTCTTAAAGGATTATTTTTAATTAAGCATTTTAAATGAGCAGTCAATATAATATTTACAGCTGAAATTTGTAAATTTTTCGTTAGCAAATTAATAAAAATATCTTATTAACGAGTGAATAAAGATATGTTAATAATGTTCTCGGTGAAAATAGAGTAAAAATTTTCAAGTTGCAACGAAAGCGGTTTTCCGTTATGCTAAAGAATTTGGTATTTGTAATAAGAAGTCACCCCTTTCATTATAGTAGACTTTTTATTGTAATAATAAAAGTAATTACAACCCTCGTTCTCGAATGTAATGAAATCACTCTGAACAGTATGGTAATTTGTATTCGATACTTTTAGCCGCGTGCGAAGTGTAAATGTTGTAAGACGCGTTTTTTTTTTTTTTTTTTTTATAACTGACTGTTCCGTAATTTTGTTGCAACGATTTGGCGCCCCGTTACATTAATCATGAATTGTATTTTGCGCGCTTATCGATCTCGCGAGATTCTACGTAAGTTGTAATCGCGCTCTGACGATGCGCGATGAAAAGCGCGATTTCGCGGTCGTTATTGATGTAATTGTCGATGAAATGTTAAATATTTCATTCGCGTATCGATGGACGTGCGCACAAAAGTTTTCGTGCAAGATCGCGGAGAAGCGTTTCGTTGCTAGGATAAAGAGAGCATGGGCTGAATCAAGCAAGTCAATTTCTTATTTTCTTTCCAACTGTCAAGATCCTCATCAAATTTTTGATATTAATAAGGGAAAGAATTTTGAGTTGGAAAAGTTTTTGCTCTTTATTTTCAAATGAAAAGTGAAATTTTCGTAAAAATTTAAAACGTTTTTATTTAATGAATTGAACGAAAACAAATCGTGAAGAGGGAAAAAAGTGTTTTGTGAAAACCAAAACAGCTAGTTGAGTTGTATTGACAAAGTTTATACATATATATACTTGAAAATGAGCAAACATCGAATAAATATTGCTGTCTTGTATTCACACTATGTATTTATATGGTCTTGTCTTTATTTTGTAAATGCAGCATGATTATTTGTTTGGTCGTAAAAAAAAGTTGAACGTCTCAACCATTGTGTACTCCAAGGCAAGACCTTTGCGCGGGAAATTTGAAACTGCTAAGTGAGAATGTCTCCTTTGGCGCAGCGCATTTCCTTCGGGTTCTTTTGCGCTGCTGACAATCGCCGTGTCTGAGTCTTCGGCTGCACGAACGAATATTCATCAGCACCGTTACGATCGATAATTCCAAGAGCCTCGCAACTGGCTGGCTTTCGTGACGCTATCGCTCTCCGAGGAGCCAATATATGCAGCACCGGTTGCATTTCTCGGTTAACCACCAATTCAGCCGGATACAACGTTTACCCGTCTTCGTTTATTAGCCGCGGTCCGTTCGTTTAACTATCGCTTTACCATTTGAATTCGCTAATTTCGCCAAGATTGCCCCCTGACAATCTCGGCTCGTCTCCGTTGTATCAGCTCGACCCTCCCACCATTTCCTCCGTTGATCGTGCCATTCTTTTTCTTTCTTTCTTTCTTTCTTTCTTTCTTTCTTTCTTTCTTTCTTTCTTTTCTTTCTCTCTACTTTCGCGCCAACGCCGAATCGTTGGAACGAGATATTGATTGCACGTAATGGAAATTGGATGGCGAATGTCGCCTCGTGCATTATGTAACAGTTTTCCATCTCTCGTTCTGTCCTACCTTGCTTTTCTCCTTCCACTGTCTTTAATTTGTCGCCAAAGTTATTCTTCCGACGCAATAATGTCGTATACTGTTATTAATAACAGCAACGCCAAAGTCGAAGGAATCCGGCCAAGGAATGGCACATCACCTCGTTCAATCAAGATGCGCCTTCTTTTGATTTCCGATTTCGATTTCATGTCGATCTGATTTCGATTCTAAAAGGTGTATCGATTCACACAATGGCCGTCAAATTAACAGGCGTTCGACAAAATAATGACGGCGATGTTTAATCTTTCAATTTACTGCTTTTTGCTGTCAAGTCGAAATGAAAAAACAATCTTGAGCTTGCTAAAAATCATATTTTCATCTCTTAATTGAAGACGTTACTCACTAAATTTAGGGCGATGTTGTTGAAGCAATTTTTAGAGTTATCTAAGAATATTCGAACGGAATTGAAATTTAAATTCGTTGCAACTATTCGAGTTTTTTAAAATATGAAGAATTCTAAATTCTGTAACATAACTCCACAAAGAATCGTTAAAATGACGACGGAATTTCGGGATTGGGTTAAGAAAGTCTGAAAGAAAATATCGAGGAAAAAAGGTATTCGCTTGAAACGAAGCTGTGTAAAATGTTCTTTTTATAGCAGCCATTCCTCTCTGACATTATTCCAGATGAACTGTTGATTTTGTGATTATTGTAATTCAAGATACCGAACGCGTTTAAAGTTGTATAAAAAATTACCGTAATTTATCGGAGTCAAATGAAATATCGTTTTTTTTTTTTTTTTAAACAAGTTAGGGTGATTTTCGACGCAACTGATCAAGAGTTTGGATTTGAATTATAAATTGTCAACGAAATTATGAACAAGAAGTTTCGTACGTACATAATATACGAGTTCGAACTTGGAAGAATTATTGTACAGTTGTGTTTATAAATTGCAAAAAATGAACGAAACACTAAAGTTAAGTCAATGAATATCAACATTGATGTATTTTTGTTGAATTATAAAAATCTTACAAAGAAAACAGCACATTGTTTTTATGAACCTTTATCCAAGTTGAAATCCGTATATTATATACGTATGGAACTTGTTGTACATACGAAATTGGGGTGTGAGTGCGTCTCGGTTCGATCGGTGTTGACTTAGCGGCGGCGATCCGGGCGCGGAGTCTCGACTTAAACACCGATCACTTGGTCAGTTTGTTCTCGCTGCTGCGTCAAACCTGTTTCATTAATTGGATAGGTACACGGTCTAATTGGACGAATCTCCGTGTCGGCGACGCGACGCTACGCGTCCCGCCAGCTCCGCGAAACTTGTCGGACGCGGCACTCGTCGCAGTAATTGCTCACATAACACACTGGGTGTCTTCGACGGCACCTTTCCTTACGACCCGTCTTTCACGGCGCAAGAAAAATTACCCCAACGGTTGCATCAGCGTTTCCCTTCAAAATCGTAATCTTCAAAATCATGCTTCTAGATCTAGATTATCAAATTTTATTACAAATAACATGTTTGGTGCAGCATTCAAGTACCATCATTTTTTGTAATTTGTTTCCTTCAAAGTTGACGTAATAAAAAAATTATTATGCCAGTTAATTAAATTAGTGGAAGCTCATTTCAGGCATGTGCATTCAAATTAACGCACAAATAACGAATTCGCATTAATGCTTGAGTTTCATTTTTCGCAAGTTTTCAACTTTCCGTTCAATTCAATTTAACTTTAAATGAACTGAAAGTGCATAGTACTGGAAGCTTAGCGTAATTTTGTTTACAGTTTATTAACAAATTGATTCAATAAAGTTTTTGCTGACATTCTTTTAATGTCTCGAAGAAGAAAAAAAAGTTGATATAACGCTCAGACAATAAATTAATTGTATTATTGGATACATTTTTCGTTGAAAACGTGACAATGTTGTAAGATGTTTGTATAAAATGTTTATTATTTATTATAATTATTGAAATTATTATTAAATCGTCAATATTACGTCACGTCTGAGACACTGAGAAATAAATCGAATGTTCATTGACGAGATGATTTTCCGGACAAACGTTTTCACAATCAAATAAAGCAATTTTCAAAGTTGGTCCCTAGTATAATTCGGCAAGTCTCGTACGTCCACGTAGAAAAACTTGTTCTCCCGTTTCTACAGATATGAGTTGAGAGGAGAAAAAAGAGAGACGAATTATTATTATGATTGTGATTATTATGAGAGTAATTGTGAAAGGCGCGTCGTTCTTTTGACAAACTTTTTTGGGGTACGAAATCGAGGTGTCCGGGTCAGGCGAAGACGTTCTGTCGAGCATGATTTTATTTCGAGTAAAGTGTGGATGAAAAAAAGAAGGGGCAAACGAGTAGGCGGTCGGAGAAATGAAAGAAGGAGCGACGACGCGCCGGCGGAAGAAAAAGGCGACGAGCGTCGCGCTGCTTCATGCACCGGTAAATACAAACACAAATGCACTTGCGATTCGCGAGCGCGAAACACTGTTCGCTCGCACGCGCGACAAGCAGAAGCTCCAGGAGCTCGCGAAAGCTGCAACGTGGATTTCATTGATTGAGCGCTTGCGATTTTCATATACCGCTCCATATCGCGTTATTTGATTCGTTATGCACCCACTGAATCGACAGACAGCCAACAATCGAACGGTGCAATGCACATTCGACTCGAGCTTCTTTTTTTAAACACATTCAATGCTGCAATTTTTTTTCACTAATCAGTTACAATTATTTCGTTTTTCTGTTGACTCAGATCAAAGCGCAGCGATGTTTCACGGCGAGAATTGTGTAGGCAAATTAATGGCTTTTTAGATCTCATTTGGCAAAAATGCTGCTGCGATCGTGATCAAATAATTGTGCTGGACAAGAATTTATTATGAGTTGGGTTAAAACAATATTTAGATTTTTTTTTTTTTTTTTTTTGATAATAACTTTTTTCTTTGAATTGTTAACATATGTTACTATTTTTGAACTCAATTACAATTATTCACTAGAGAATTCGTGTAGAATGCAAGTGAAAATTGTGTGCATTTTTTGTGTCATAGTTGTCACAAAGTTAACCAGTTGAGCACCGGTTTCCCCATTTCCAAATATTTATTCTTCCCATCTCTTTTCCTCGTTTTGAGTTGTTATCCAGGTTTTGAGCGATATAACTGTGCCAAAGGGAACTTTAATTTATAAACGTATACATTTATATGAAATAACTTTGCTATTTACAAAACGCCTTGAGTAAATAAAATTAAAACGTACTTTAAGAGAGACGAAATTAAACTTTTTTTAACGTTAAACAGAATGTTGTTTTGTCGCGAATTCACGCTGGCTCTTGTCAAAGTCTGGTGCAGTTTAAAATTAACGTAATTAAAATTCTTTAATTAAGTTGAAACAATTGATAAATAATTTTAGCGCCATAGTTTTCAAACTCAACAACCTAATTAAGTAAACGTGTGTACAGGATCTTGTAATCTGATAATCTCGTGTTCCCCATTAGAGAGAAATTTTGGCATTTCAACTTTCACTTTAATTACTTAATCTTTGCTGTTTTACGCCTCTAAACCCAACGCATGCAAATTATGTTTTAAAGTAATAAACATCTTTTGGCTGCACAAATCAAAAGACTTTGAAAAAAGTTATGAGCAGGAAATACGTTTTTTTTTTTTGCTAGACTTTGTCCATCGAAAATCAAGATTAAAGTTTAATTTTGTGTCGTCCATGTTTGAATTTGTTGTAAAGTTTTAAAGTTGTAAATAAAAAATGGTATAATTAATGACAAACAAGTTGCATACGTACGTGAACTACGAATTTGGACTTGGAAAAATTGTTGCACAAGTTTCGTAGATTGTTTGTATGCTTTTTTTTATACGCCTCTAGAAGACGTTTATTCGAAAGGCAATTGCTAGAGTGTCCGTCTTAATTATCGGAATGATATTGAAACTAGACTTTGTGTTATGTTTTCCCGTAAGAATATTGTCGTAGTAATGAAGAAAGGATCGGTAGCAACTGGGTTGGCTTGCGTAGCAATGGCGTAGGAAATGGATAGGAAACGGCGCGGACCGGTGATCGATACCGGCACGGCCAAGAAACCAGCCAAGAAGACTGTCAAATTCCGTTTGTCGAATTGCCGGTTATTGGAGCGGAACGCGGCGCTAAAGATGGGTCGTTGGGTGGCCGCAAGAGTGCGTGTCGAGTGTGCGTAGCCCCGCTCTAATTTTAGCTCGCTCCCGAGAAAACGGCTCGTGCCGTTGACCCGCCGACATAACCTACAAATATTTCACGCACGTACGTCAATGTTAACCCATGCCGTGTCAGGAACTGCGCGCGTCTGCCTCTGTCTATTTTTTTCTTCCATCCTCTCTATCTTTCTTTCTTTCTTTCCTTCTTTCTTTCTTTCTTTCATTTGCGCGATTACTGGGGACACGAGCGCTACGCGCGCGTCATGGTTCAAGTAAAAAACAAGAAAATTATTTTTCTTTCAACAAAGGAAATCAATCATTATTTTCATTATTTCAGTTTTGCTTTGGTTGAAATTGAAAAAATAATAATTGATGATTGCTGAATGTTATTTACAATCACGATTATCTTTTAACCATCATGTTGGCTAACTTTAGGCCAAGTTGATTTTTTTTTTTTTTTTTTTTTTCTAGTAAAGACTAGTAGGATGCACATTGAGAAAAATTCAATACCGTTTACAGCAGTGTGGACAAAAATGTAAACAATGAAATTTATACAAAAAGTGTATTATTTATTATAGACAAGGGGAATGTTAATGCGACATAACGGTGATTCGAAATTGTTTTCGGTGAAATTCTTATTTGAAAAAGTAACATTATGAAAAATAGTAATTTTTGGATCGTACTCTTGTATTAGTATTTTTCTTTTACCTCTTCGCCCCCTTTTTCCGTTCGTCACTTTTTCCATAAATTTTTTGCTCTTTTTTTCAACGCCACTTTTTCTCCCCTTTGCATCGTTTTCTTTACTTTTTTCTCGCACCAGAGTGTAGTAATGCGTACACACTCACACTCGTGCAATGTATTGTGTGTGTGTGTGTGTGTGTGTGTGTGTGTGTGTGTGTACGCGGAGGCAAAGTCGCGCGGTGCAAGTGGGTTACTGTCGTCGGCGCATTTGTTCAGGACAACCGATATTTTTTACTCACAGCTGTCTGCGACAGCCGGAGATTTCGCGATCTTTCGAGGGGGGCGCGCGAATCCCCGACGTTAAAGCGCAACCATGAATTTCCCGCGAGCGAACACTTGACGCACGACCGGATTTCACGCGGAATTTATATATTCGGCCGAGCCCGAGGAAGCCGAGAAACCGCGACAAATTGCCGCGCTTACCCGTCGAACGCGATGCGCCACGCGATGCGCCACGCGATGCGCCTCTTTCGTCGAGCTTTCACGACCACGTTTTCATGTGCGTCGCGTTCGTCGCTTCATCTTTCTTTTTTTTATTATTACTTTTTCTTCGCAATCTGAAAATTTATGCCAATTAGAAAAAGAACGATTACGTAGCGAAAAGTTGAATTTTTTGATGTACTCGGGCTTTATCCCGTTGGTTTTTTCGTTTTCGCATTGAATTTAATCCGTGAACAATAACGTTTTGTAAAAAAAAAATCGTCATGATCGCAGTTGCAACTGCATTTGACGCGTTTGACGATGCGAAACAAAAAAGAAATTTTGATAATACTTTAAGTATTTATCTTTCAAAATTTACTTCATTTTATGTTCGCTGCAAACCACCTGCAGCACATCTTTCCAAAGTGTTTTAAAATGTAACGCACAATAGGATTTCCGCATCATTTAATCCGGAACCTAAACTCAAATGATTTAACACGCTTGCAAGTGTTTAAAAACGCTGAACAAAAGCGTGACTCTGAACAGCCGGTTTCGCGGTGTACGTTCTCGGTTGGCGATTGATTAATATGACATGTCGCGCTGTTTCCGTTTTTATGTTTCAAAGCGTTCGCTGACTCGAGGAATGCGTCGGAATATGGGAAAAAAAAGAAGATAAAAAAAAAAAAAGAAAAAAAAGAGTGAGAAAAAGGGCGGCGCAACGGAATGCGCCACCGCCGAACGCGGCTTGAAAGCGAACAAGGAAACGTTTGTTACGTTTTTCTTCTTGACTTTATTCAGTATTTACGGGCGCGCTTGTTTATTCGCGGAAATATTCTCGCGCGAAGCAAACGTCGGAGGTAAAAGCACGCGAGTCATAAATCGGCGCTTAATTACCCAGCGATTTCGACTCGTCTGAATGGTGAAGATAAAACGACGGCGAATAAAAATGATCGGGTCGATAATTGGCGCGGTCCGTTGAGCGCTCGAAATAAATTAATCACAACCGAGGGCCGAGTAATTTGAATTAATAGGAAGGGCAATGAAATGTCATCATTGACAAAATTGAAATCCAACTTGATCTCGGGTGGGAACACAATGAACGACTGTCGCGCGCGCGTTTGACTTGTTAAAGGTCGGCGAAGCGAGCACCGCGGCCGTTTAACTCGGCGTGCCCGTACGAGGGTCCTATCTTTATGCCGGGCCATAAAAAATGATCAGTCGGCCCGGCGATTTCGGCCGTCAATTATTTCCACGCGTTCGTCTCGTTGTCCCGTCGCCTTGCCCCTTTCCCGATTGTTCCATTTTCATTCCCCGATTATGTACGATAGCACCAGACAAATGGATACCTCTTGAGGTATGGTCGTTAGATTCTGCGCGCGTTCGTTCTCACGCGAGGAAACCTTCGTCGCAGCCTAATTAAAGCCGATTGAATTCAGAGTCGGCGTGTTAGTCAGCGATTGCGTAATGCATCTTTTTGTCTCGAGGGAAATATTTAAGCGGCTGTCAGAACGCTCAAGGTTTTTCTCGGCCGAGTTTCGTTGTGAAGTAACGGTTCAAGGGAAGACACGGAAAAACGGGTCAGTGATGGAAGAAGAAAAAACAAAACGGAGAACAAGTTGATGAAAAGGACGTGAAGGAATAAAGGACAACGCACAAGTGCGCGAAATTGCAGTGTCACGGCGCTGTATTTCGGAAGAATTGTCCAGCGCACGTACGGAGAAACGGAAACTGTGAAACACACAAGTTGTTCCGAGGACGTGAGAGATTCGAGCAAACGCCAAACTTGGCACGTCATATTGTTAACTGCGATCCAAGTTTGGGCGAGACGGAAAATTAGAAAGATATGACCGAGGGTCAAGCGGTCACCACCGAAAGATCCAGACCACGCCGTTGCTGATGGTTTGTCCAACGAAGCAATCGACAAGTCGCTTTTTCAATTTCTTTCTTTCTTTTCTTTTTCCCCCACAAAGATTAAGTGTTATTAAATTTGATTTTTCGTTTTTCATTTTTAATTGAAAAAAATGTCATTCATTCCAATATAAATGACAATGAGCATGAAAAGTGAATTCTGTGTCAAGAGGAATATAAGTTTGAAAGAATTGTAAGAATTGTATTGGAAGTGTAATCGTTTTGTTCTACAAATGTTTACAATAGAGTAGCATCAAATCAATTAAAGTTTATAACCTACTTCAACAAAAGTCCACTAATTAAATTACCGTTGTATAACTGTTTGGCATAATTATATAATTCTTGACTCAAAGTGTTGTAATCTTTGACAAAATATAAAGATAATTTTCACAATCTTTTAAGAATTCGGTATCCGATACGGTACTTAGATTTCAAAAGTGTAGGAAACAAATGCGTAACATGATAATAAGGTTGTGATACAGCACATTTTTTTTCAACATAAATATTTATGTGCATACATTTTTTGTTTAAGTATGTATACATACATTCATGAGTCGCATACATTATCAGTCGGAGTTCCAACAATATTGTTTTACATTGTCAGATTTTCGTCATTGCTATTTTTTTCTTCCTTTTTCCTATCACACAAAAGCAGCACTGGGTCTTAACGCGTCAAGCCATTCGAAAAGAAAATTTAATTTCATTTTCGGACTTGAAATTTTCTCAGCACAACAGAATGTTCATTAAATTTGCATAAACAGAAAATTCTACAATGCTAAACTTTCTATGTTCGTAATTACGTAGTATTATTTCTTTTTGTACAGTAAAATCCTTTTTACTCAAAAGCATGTTTGTTCAAACAAAAACATTTTGCTTTTAAAACAAAAGCTTCTCCGAATAGAAAGTCTTCTCTTGAAAGGCCAAATAATGTCGCAAATAATACGTAACATGTGATGCGTACATATTTTATAACAACGTTTCTTTTGAGATTAAACGGCAAAGACCTTGACGAAATTTTATCTAAAGATAAAAAATTTCCAAAAATTGATTACTGTAATTAAATGCTTAAAAAAATATTATTCTTGAATGCATTAAATGCAGTAATAAATACGCGATGCATGTTTTCGCGATGGATGCATTGTTTTGTTTATTTATTTTTCTTGAATGTTTCTCGCTGGTTTCATTTTTTTATGCTTTACGCGGAAAACAAGTTAGAAGCGTGAAAAAATGTATAAAAAGCGGAGAATCCACGGCAAAACATGAAAGAATGATTTAAGTTGTAAAGTCGCGATGAAGAATCGTAGGCGCTTGGAATAGTGTCTGCCGCCGCCTCGCCTGTATTTGCTCCGCGTCTCGCGTTTACACGCGAGTCTACGACTTTCCAACAAACGTATAATTCCTCGCGAATTGAATTTATTGCACGAGCCATTGATGGCTCTGTTAACGGTCGTCAAAATGTTTGCCGATCATTCGCGGCTCGAGGAGAAACTCGGAGCAGAACGGTGTCGGATTTGCATAACAGCGGCGTCACGAGGATTATTGTTATCATCCGTTGAATTTCAACTAGCGTTTGACAAGGCGTCGTTCCGAAAAAGTATCACAATTATATCGGGCCAATATCATTTTGTGCGATAGTCGATAAATCGATTCGATTCTCTCAATTTACATTTTCGATGATTGACGAACAGTTTTCAAATGGAATTCAGTGAAATGCATTCACACTTTTACTAAATTGTAAATTATTCAAATATTTTTTATCAACAAATTCGAAGCAAACTTGCAAAGTGCAAATTCGCTTTGTGTGTTATTTCTTTTACATTGAAATAAGAGAACAACGGAAAATTGAGTAAAGTATTGTTGTTATAAACAAAATGTTCTAACTCGTCTTGTCTGAATTCCGGATTGTTGATGTTATCAAAATTTTTTCATCGCATACAAAACATGGGATAAAATTTGGAAATTGCCAAGGATATTATTAACAGTTGCAACGCATAACAAGAGAGCGCCGTAAAAAAATGGTCAGCGTTTTCACGGGCGCCTAATTAATTAGCAAGCAAAAGTGAGAAAGAAATTGAAAAGACGGAGGAAAAATAAAAGAAAGCCACGCCTATCAACAGGTTTGCCAAGAATTACACATAATAGCACGTCGGCTTTATAGCTCTCCAGTTAATGACAATATTAGCGGCCTTAATGCATGGTAACTTACACTTACTTACACTCACACGCGAGGCAAGTAAGAAATAAGGAGAGTCGATGATTGCCCGGCGCCGAGAGACCCTTGCAAGTAAAAAGTCAAGCGAGGCAGGATTTAGGCCCTGCAAGGCTTTTCTCAAGGCCCCGTGAAATGTCAACGTGGATATTGCTTCGTTTGACTCTCTACCAGGACTAATAAAAATTACAATATACCTATGGTATGGTCCCGATTCGGAAATATGCTTTAACATGGGACCTAGATGATGTAAACTCGGCATAGATTAATCATATTAATTATATTTATGTTTAATAGAAAAATGGTTGATTTTTTGGATGTCGATTTTGCGAGCGAAATATTCATCGGTGACTGCTTGCGGCGCTCGCAAGGCACATGTTTTATCGGCGCTCGACAGGCCGGTCGTATTGAATTTAATCATAACGGCGAGCAAAAACAGTCTTCTTATTGGCGCGTCCGTACATAGGGTTCGAGGTTTTTGCCCGCGGCGCTTGGCGCTTGGCGCAGCCACCGCTCCGGAGCATTCATCCGGGAATATGGCCAACTTTTTGCCCGCATTATTTTTGTCCCCCTCCTCCTACTCGCTGTACCAACGACTCTTTTCACCGGCCCGATACCGAGCGGCGCGACTTACTTGGACGCGCCATTGTTTGCCTTCGATTCGCTTTGCTCGACTCGTTTCGTATCGTCGCAGATTATCGTGCCTGCCGCTCGATTCAATAGAGTACATATTTGAATGGCAAAAATGAGACCGCGCGCCGCGCAATTCCGTCCACTTGCCTGATAATATCGACCCCGCGCGCAAATAATAAACCAATTGCATTTCCGAGCCGGCCTTTTCTCATATTTTACCAACCATTTCTTCCCTCGTTGTCTCAAGCCGACGAGTTTGTTTCGATTGCATTACGGTAATATGGAGCGCACTCTCTCATTTGCTCCATTGGAAGAGGTTATCGTAAAGAGTTAAAGTTGAGTCAGTGGCACGTGTTGGAAAAGACGCCGGGAGGATTAAAAGTAAATCGGATCGAATCGATTGAATGTTCGCTCTCAAAGTCATATTAAATGTTACTTACAAAATACGAGAACGAAAAAAAAGACTGTAGACAAATTTTCTTCCGTCCCGTGTTTGTTGATGCGAATCGACAGGACCTGCCGCGTTCGTCGCCAGATTTCGGCAACGTGTCTAGTGTCACATTATTAAATGGTAAATTCACAACAATTACAACAACAATCGCGTACGACAAATGAATGGTTGCGCATTGCGCCGGCCCTCCGTTCGTGTGTTCGTGTGTCCGCGCCGCAATATCGCCAAACTCCATTACAAACTTTTACGAGGCGATGTTGTTTTGAAAATTGAAATGAATCGCGCACTCGTTGCGTCCGGGTTTACGAGGATCCCCGGCTCTTTATCAGGCCGTATTCTTGCGCAAAAAAGGAAAAAAAAAAAAAACAAAAAAACAAAAGCGGCGCGAGCGACGGAAAAAGGGGAAGAGAGTATAATAGTAATAATAAAAGGGGCAAATGCGAAAGCACATGGACGCAGCTTCCGCGTAGCATCACTGTCCAGCCGTAGTTTGTACACGGGAATATTAATTAGCCGCGTTTATCGCCGAGAATATCATGAAAAATCAGGCCACTGAGACACTGGCAATGGAGTTACTACTGTGCCGACGTTATTTTCATTACCTTCCATTAGTCATCGGCTCGGTCGTAAAAATGCCCGTTTTCTTCGTACTCGAACGCGCCTGCTGTAACGTTAACACTTTGTAATTGTTATTCGAAATTATTGCCACGATTAATATCGCTCGACCGATATTCGATCCGATGCAACTGAAATTGCATTAGCGTGCAAACTAATGATTATTTGTCTTTTCAAAGTAGACTTCATTTTATTCGGGCAAATGCGATACTTTTTATTTTCAACTTCGATTTCGTTTCTTTTTTTTATTTAAAAAATTGCGACCACAAGTGTTTTATTGTGAAACATTTGTTTTCACAGTGATACGTTTTAAGAAATTGATATTTTTTTTATTGGAAACCTAATTCTGCGTTCAAGTTTGTTCTAATTAATTCAATAATTTTGCAGAATCAACTGAAACGTAAAAGTTAAAAGAAACGTCTGTTTAACAAACAAATAGCAACTTGCGATAGACGGTTCAAAAAGTTATATTTTATTACGGACTTGTCACTCGGAACTTTTTAACCCAGACAAATTATCGATATAAATTAACTTGTTATCTGTGCGTATGTTGCGACGGACACTCCATTCGGCTGGCGTTATCTTTCGATTCGAGCGAATTTAAAAATTGTCCCACGGCTTACGCCAATGAACACCGATCTGTCATCCTTATCGAAGGGCGCTTGAATGTTTTGATGGCAATGCGCGTAAAACTGGACGATGCGACTGTCACGCCAATCATTGACGCGCGCGTCCTTTTCTCCGCGTTTTATTCATTCACATTTTTTTTTATCAAAATACGTGAGTTTGTAGGAATAAATGAAACAACTTTGATGGAGGTATAATACAAAGATTGTCATGAATTATTATGTAAATGAATGAACAAATGGGGATTGTATAACAATTTGCCAATATGTTTTGGTTTGAGTTCGAGAGAGAGTACAAAAAGAAGAGGGATAAAAAAAGTACGAGCGAAAGGAAAAACTAACTAACATTTTCACGGATCGAGGAATCGTCAAACGAATGTACGCGCGGGATCATGAAATCGTGCGCGAGTACGTATAATTTTCGTTTGTGACGTTGTTACTGTTCCGTCTGTCATTAGATTATTTTGCAGCGGCGTATGGCAAACGAGCGCGCACACATTCACGCGTACTTTCACAGGCTTACGTACGTACACGACACAGCTAGCAGCCGCTGGAGTAGGCAACGTCGGCAGACGGAAAGCGGGTGTAAAACGCGCTCGCTACTGTCGTCGCATCGTTACACGTCGTCGATCGAGGCGACTCGATTATGCGAGCAAAATGGCTCGATTAGCGCGTCCTGTAGAGCGCGATATCGATAAAGAAACTGATTTTCAACGTTTCCAAATGACCGCTCGCGATTTCATACGTCGACGGACGTTGGCCGAGCACAAGTACGCGCGACCGAGCAAAACATTTTTACCTATATTCGTCGCTCCGGACGTGTTCGACCGCCAATCACGGCCAGTAGTTTTTGCAAAACGCTTTGCAAAGCGTTTGCGAATAAACCATTTTTCACGTACCGATCGAACTTTGTTTATAAACAACATTCCCTTATCCCAATCTAACTTTGCTCTTTAACGTCGGTCATTTCTACAGTCGACCTCAACGAAATACTTGGCAGCAACCAGAAATTTTGAAATTTCATCAAACACTTTTCTACTCAACAAAATAATATGTCTTTAACTTTCAATGGTTTTTTCATTTTTTTTTTTTTTTTTTTCAAATAAAAACTACTTAAAAATATATATCAACAATAAAATATGTTGATTTTGTTATATATAATTATAATTTCGTACCGTTTTTCAAAGTTGTACGAAATTCGATTGCACGAAATAAACGAATAAATTTATTCATTTGCAACATTTGCCTGAGAATAGGATCCGATTAACTCGATCCAATAGCGTAGAAACTGTTTGAAAGGTGCAATAAAAAAGGACGGGGTTTCATAATCTTGGCAATAATTTCCGTCAACGGAAGCGGCGCGCGACTCCCCCGGGCACGTTAAAGCGCTGCCATTGTGCCGCGCCGACAATGGCGGGCGAATTAAAAATCGAAATTAGCGAAATGAAATAACGGCCAGGAGCGGCGCCCGCGATCGCGGCTGATGAAATTAAGTAATTGAATTTTGGGATTCTAATCCGCGCGACTTGGCTCGGTACCATGAAAGGCATTAACCGGAATTATCCGCCGAAGATTACGTCGAGGGAAGAGCGGTCGGCGCTATCGAGGCTTTGCTTATTGATTTTCGAAATCATTCAATGGTTTAAAAATTATTCGCCAAATGTTTCTTCTTTCCCCGTGTAGTAGTAGAAACGAATGATTGGCAAAGTACTGATTGGCCACAGTACCGAGACAGTACAGACGGCCGACGGTTGGTTGGTTGTCTGCGTCGATTTCGCCGATCGCGCTTCACAGTAAGATCAATATTAGCCCAGTCAAACAAAAGCTCATGGTTATTATTGGTCGAAGGAGGGGAGTCGCTGAATAAAGTGTGTCTACGAACAGAAGCGCCTTAGCCATTAAAAAGCCAGCGCGTCCGATCTCCGGCAATTTTTCCGAGTGATTGTTACGCTGGTTACTTGATGTATACACCCCGGGCTGGATCGGTACACTTGGAAACAAAACGCCGTCTGCGCCGTAATTCTTAAAGAAAGCTCGCAATCAGCTTTCCGATACAACCGGGCGACGCAACAAACGATCGTGCGACGCGAGTGGACGCACGTTGAGGAGTCGCGCATTGAGCGCACTTTAAGCGGCTTAACTGGCCGACTCACAGTCGCTTCCGCTTGTTTCTTTTCTTTTTTCCTCCCCCCTTTCGCTCGTTTCTCCGTGGTACTTGTATTATTGCACATCCTCGTCGCCTTGACTTATTTCCGACTCCACGTTTATTATTGGCCATTGTCGTGACTTGGCGGATGTCTCGCTTCGTAGACTGTAACTTTCTTTTTCGAGTCATGTCGGAATCGGAATCACGGTAAAACTTAAGCCAACCGTGAAAAATGCGTTTGCTTTTAAACAACATTTTTGCCAATTTGTTTTCCGTTCCAACTGTGCGTAAAGCAACAGTATTGTCTTGCGAATTGTACACTCTGTCGCGGGAACGTGAATAATACCGGCTCTGCGTCAAATTATGATGCATGTTCGCAGCAACTTGGAAATGCGTCTCGCCGGCAAACACGTGTCAACCGCGTACAATAAAGTGCAGAAAAGTCGGCGCGTCCGCGTTTGTCGCGGTTAACGGAACACCGTCAGATCGCCGCAAACAGTGTTTTCAATTCTCTTTATTCTCGCAATCGACATTTCGGTGCACTTATGACTTTGAAAGCTCGCGTTCCCGTTAATTGGGTGTCAAGATTCACTGCGTCGGCTTTGATGATGTAAAACCCACGGATCTTGAATCGCTCTTACTGGGATCGTGTTTACGGGGATCGTAAATTTGCTCAAACAGCCTGTGGATTCGCAATGTCGTTGCGTAGTTAACGGCAAGTATTACGAGTCATAGTAATTATTTTTCTTCATCGTTAAAGACGCTCGATTAATTTCTTACTCTTTGGGTTTGTCGAGTTGCCTCGATCGAAGATCTGCTGCGTCGTCAGATATTTCGCTGGGATACATTTGACTCGCGGTCCATCCATAATCATAAAAACAAATGTGTGTCAAGTTTGCCACATGGTGAAAAGCCTCGAATTTCGACCTAGATAAATTACAAAGTCCGAATGTCGGATACAACGATTTTTTAAGTAAAAGTAGTGGTTTCTGTACTTGTGAGACAATTCACGTTTATGTTTTTATTTATGATACTTGCACTCACTCCGAAATTTGTTCAAGTACCAACTTCTACGTAGCAAACTTGACGCACCTAGAAAAGAGCCATTCGATTACGGTTTCTTGTTGGACGGTATTTTTTGTCGTCGTCGGATAGCCCGTTGCTCGCAAAGTTTACATGCGAGTATGGATTTTACATTGTTGTTTATCCAGAAAGTTTGTTAATTTGCGAAAGAGTCGCTACGGCAACTTTGTTATCCATCCGATACGTTTTCCAAAACTCAGCGTAAAGCTGGCTTTCCAAAGACGTTTCCACCTCTTTCGCCACTGTGCGAGCTTTCTTTTTATTATTGATCAATAAACTTACTCGGCGAATTTCAAGATCGTCGAATCAGCTTCTACGGCTAAGTAAAACGAGTTATACGCAGAGCCGAAAACTCGCTTGACTTTTTGAATCGTGATTCGTGTACCGGGCGCCACGAATTTTGACAATAAATTTAACGCCTTACTTTCGACTACAATTTTTTTTTTTTTTTTCCAAATCGCTTTCCGTGCGAGACTCGTGCAAGTTTCTGAGGCTACGCCAGCTCACGTGACAAAAGTTCATCGCGCGAAAAAGCACTATGTAATTGTAAGTAAATTTTCATTATACGTACAAAGTATTCTTAACATGTTGAATTTTTTATTCCCTCGTTGCATTTTAAAACATTGTCGTAACAAACCAGTATCAAGAATGTTATTATACAGAAAGCTTTATAATTTAACAGCATTTATGTTGCTTTCTGTACAATAACGGTCCTGGCACTATTTTTTACGCCACATTTTTTACAGCGTGGAGATGAGCAATTAACAAAATTGAAATAAATTACACGAAAATGTGTGGGTGATAAAAAAAGATCAGTTTTCAATCATGTGAACATATTTTAATGGTTCAAATGGTTTCATATTCAGTTTTGCGGCACAAGTTTTGATCCTAAAAATTTAATTTTGAACGTTCACTCTCGTAATACGACGTTAGTCTTGTACCTTAGAATCGCATTACAACCAGAGTTTAATTTATTTGAATGATTTGGTTAATTTCAACTTTGGAAGCGCTTGTCAACAATACTGAAGTCGAGCCCTTCTTAGCGACTATCATTCCAATTTTGACGCATTATGTGTAAATGGCTGTATACGCAGCGAGTAAATAAACTTGTTTTGTCCGCGAGATTTTTAAAAAACAGACTACTGTTATAACTGTCGCTACATTCGTACGATTATTAATGCGTGTTCACACGTAATTTATAATATACAATCGTGACGCCAGCTGTATATTTATAAATCATGAAGTCATTTCTTGCGAAGCACTCGGAGATTGTCAGTTCTCCTGCGTTCTCGAATGTCCAACGAACGTTTATCGTTTCATTTATTTCACTTCTCCGGTTCGGTCTGATGAAATGACCTCAATTAAACCTTAATGAACAAAAAAAAAACAATAATAATAAAATTAAAATTTGAAAAATCTAAAAATCCACACGTATTTTAATAAACGAATATATATGTGATTATTTTGTGTTTTGTGTATTCAGTTCAGTTGTTTTTATGCCTTATAATTTTGTAGAACTTGTGCTATTTGTTACATCCTTTATTTTACACATATATCATAATAAACTGCACCGAAGAAGAGAATTGGAATTATTGTAATGAAGAATCAAAAGCTGTCGAATTAGCGTGAATGGGGTATTCTGGTGCATTGCGGTCAACATTAAACCGCGAGCCAAAGATGATATGAATGACGTACACTGAATTGTCCCGACCGACGGAACGTTTACTTTCGGCCCGTTCAACACGCCTGAACACGATTTATTGCAATTGCAAGCAATCGTCGGCATCAAAGAATCATTATGATTCGCGAATACGCGCGCTTTTGAACGAAAATAAAGCACACCGCGAAAGCAAGCATACTTGGAATGTCTAAGGCTTGTCAGCCTTTTGCCGCCTTATTTGCGCCCCGAAATTTCACTTCCAAGCAAACAGTACAGTTTCACGAGTGTCGGCTTTTGAGAGTGACTTTTCTTTACACTGTATCTATTATTTGGTTTGACTGTGCCGCCACGATTGGTTTGTATTATTGATCGATTGGTCAAGGTTAGTCGAACGAAGCGTTCGACGAGCATGCAAAACGCTAAAATCGGCCGGTAGAAAACGGCCACGAGCAAAGGAGCTGGAGCCGGCCGACACTGTTGCCGTGAAACGGCAACGTTTTTCTAGGGCGAAGCGTCGCGAGGGGCCTCACTAACGTAACAGAGCGTGCTTGCATTGGTAGAAACTGCGCTTTGAATCTGACCTTGCTTTTTGCTATCGTCCCCCTTTTCCTAGTTCCCCTAACCTCTTTCTCTGTCTTATACACGAACATTAAATTCAATTTACTTTCAAACCTCACGCACAAACACACGCACGCGCACACACACGCGCGCGCGCGTGTGTGTTTGTTTGTGTGGTTACATATATAACAATGTATATATGCCTACGTAATTACGTATACATATATATGAATTGCATACATACAGTGCGTATTGGTAGAACTCGGAAAGGTAGGGCGGAAGCTCTCCAAGGTGGACGGGCAATCGCCCGTGAATCGCGTTAAGCATACGAGCGAGCGCCACACTGGGAAGCTTCCGCCGTATAAAATGTGTGCCTACACACTAGTGCACACACGTCCAATCGACATGTTAACAAGTTGGTGTTTATCTGTACACACACGCAAACATACGAATTATTGACATCTTTATGAATAAACATATCTGTATTTGTACAAAAAGACACCCCCACGCATACCCACACATACGGTCTCAGTCACACACCATTCGCAAAACTAGAGAAAACAAGCTACTTGCATTCGCAGTAACGCGACTTTTCGCTTTTGGTATGTTTCCAGAACAGAAGTACCGGAAGCCATCCGCGAAAGGAGCCAGGAGAGTGCCGAATAAATGACGTAAAATCGAGGAGAACGGAAGCGACGTCACGCTAACTCGCAATTTCTCCCCCTCTCCCTTCGCCCGACCCGCACCCGTCCTAATCCAGCTCGACCTTTAACCCAGCCTTCTTTATACCGCTTCTGCTACCTCTGCCTCTCGGTCTGTCTTTATTTTTGTCCCTCACTGTCCCCGGTCCTCCGGCAAACTCTTCTACTCATTAGCCTCCCTCTATCATTATCCCTGGCTTTTCTCTCCGTCTGAATTACTTCCCACCTCGGTGCCGCTGACACGCGGAACCGTTCGACCGAGCGACTGCGGAAATTACGCTCCTCTCCTTGCCGCGAACCTGCCGGATCCACGTTCCGGGGCGGCACAACGTGGCAGCTTGAAAGAGAAGGCACTAACGTGTATATATATATTTATATATATACACATTAGCACATGTCGAAATATATATAGATATATATATACATGACTTCTTGAGAAGCCACCGCCTCGTCGGCCACCGTGGAAGCGTCCTATCCGTGCGACCAGTCAAAAACGAAGATATAACAATTGAGATAGCCACCACTGGACAAGCAGAGAGAGAGAGAGAGAGAGAGAGAGGGAGAGCGAGAGAGGGAGAGAGAGCATCCCCGAAAGCAAAGCTTCCTGAGCAGCCAACGGCACCAGGGCCGACGTACTACTTCACCGGCGGCACAGCTGCGATCAACGGACCATCCACTTTTCAGAGGTACAAACTTAACGGCCCCGACCCCATCGGCTCTTGTGGCTGTTCCTGATTCCGATCCACTGCGTAGTCTGAATCCGCATCGATTTCCATAAATGACCAACCGAATCGGAATCCGGCAACTACACAGGGCCGACAGTTGTGGAGCGAGGACTTTCACTGCCGATTTTGAGCGCGACTCGTGATTCGGAATCGGCGGAGCATCAAGTTTCTCGCTCGTCCAACTCACACCCACAACAGTGAGCTAACAAAGATAATTCTGCGCAAAGTTAATCGTCGTCGAAGATGGCAATGGTCAACATGAATAACCTACTGAACGGCAAGGACTCGCGGTGGCTCCAGCTCGAGGTCTGCAGGGAGTTCCAGCGCAACAAGTGCACCAGGCCCGACACGGAGTGCAAGTTCGCGCATCCACCAGCCAACGTCGAGGTGCAGAACGGACGGGTTACCGCTTGCTACGATAGTATCAAGGTAAATGTCACTTGACGCACCAATCTCTGTCTCTGTCCCTCTTGCGTTTGACCAGCTCTACTGTATTGCCCCCGCCCCGGCCCGATCCCGAGTGCCGCTCACCGGGAGTTGACACGCGTACTCGGCGATCGCCGAGCCCGTCAAATTGACGGCCCGGCCAGCTTTACGCTTCTGTAATTTTCTTATGCTCGGTACAAACGTCGTGGCCATGGCTGATACGCTATCGTTGATCGCTTCACGATGCACGCAACATCTTAGGCACGACTATACATTGCCAAATCTGATCCCCCCATTCTATCTACCCAGCCCGAGCCGCCTTTTACTATCTACTCGCCTGCCCCCACCTTTACTGCCAAGCCAAGGGTTTCGCCGGGATTGCGCTGCGTTTGCGCCGATTTTACGACTCGACGCAACATTCATTCTGCAAAATCACTAACGAGCATTGTATTACTAGGAACTTTAGTTTTCCAAATTCAAATGTTCAGCGCGTTATTGTGAGCTATATATTTCGTTAGAGTTTATAGAGTACCATTAGATAAGATAACTTGGCACCATCTGCAATAACTTTCAGTTTACAATAGGTAACTTTTTATACATTACATTCGTTTATTTCTATCTGTCATATTGGGAAAAAATTGTACCAGTTAACAACAGAAAATTACTCAACTTGATTGTCTTCGCACATAAAAGTAATTGAGTGCAATTCAATCTGACATTTATTTCGGTATTTCAGTGATACTTGATGTAGAATTCATCCGTGTCTCTTGATCTGTAAATAACATCAGGATATACAAAGCTCAGCATTTCAAGCTACAAAGGCATGTTTCGTTTTGAAATTAATTCCTGTTTATTAAAAATATAGTGCAAACAAAGCGTGAGTAAATATTTTAGTTGAAGTTTGTTGTTTTGTATAGTGAAAGACCTTTTTTTTTATTATTATTTTCAATGCAATGCAGATGAAGAAGAAGCAAATGTACCATGAAACGTATAGCTGCTAGCTTTTGCTTGAACGTTTGACTAGTCGTTTGTGTTGAGGCAAGCTGGTTTTTGTCTACAAACGGCTGACGATACAAAATTTTGCCTTAAGTCGTAATCCTTTGGACGACTACTGGTTATGTTTCACTGCTGCTTGTTTGTGGTAAGGCTTTTGGGTACTTGAACGCATTTCAATTCGACTTGACATGTACACAGATTCTGGCCATAAATACACGTACTTGACTTCTTTGCTCGCACTTAATTGTCGATTAAAGCCGAAACGATCTGCCTACACGACCGGAGCAGACCAATCACACACGCAAAGACTGCCAGCAACAGATTTAACGCAGATTGTTACCGTCCCCTTTCTTTGGTCGCTACGCTGCCGGGACATATCTTTTTTCGATCAAACCAGGGAGAAAAGAGCCGACGTTCGGTAGATTACCCGCGTTTTGTTTTTGTAATTAAAAGACCGGTTCTCCTGAGTGTAAAACGTACCAAGTGGCTCCTTTTTCCTGAGCCATTTCACCTGTGTCCGTGATGAATCTCTGTTTCTACTAACAAAGTAAACTTTACTTCCCCAAGTTTTCGGCGACTTTTTTTCTCTTGCATCCAACGTTGACGCACAAAAATCTTGTTTGAAATGGAAAGTCGTTGAAACTGTCGATAAATAATTGTCAATCGGAATGTCCATGTGTTCTTACTATTTTATTTTACCAATTAATTAACTTATTTGCAAGAATGTTATATAACTTAATGTTATTAATTCAGTCAAATTACTAGATTAATGCACGATCAAACTAATAAGCATCATACTTTATATTGAGAGGTACTTAAGAAAATTAAATGCTCAGAGCTTTTGGGATGGAAAAACAATATTGTTTCCATGTTAAATTGATTTGTTGTAGTAAACAACTTGGCAAACTTGTCGTAGCATATATTTTCTATCCAAATCGAAGTGAAAACTATTTTTTGCTTTTCGTCGGGGGATGGAAAAGCGACAATGCTTGGAAGCAAATAGGTGGATGTGATGTCATTGTAAGTCAAGCGATTGAAAACAAAGCGTCGCGCGCGCACAACAGTCGTGAACAAATAGTCGTGGCCTTTGACATAACTAGCAATTGTTACGACGCGGATAAGTCGGAGCGTGCAAAATATCATATTGTACGCGCACGTAACGTAAGTCGGCCTACATCCGCTGCAATCGATATCCCGAGACGGCTCCCGACGTCTCGACACTCGAAGCGCGATCGTTGTCTTACGTCACACCGACGAGCGCCGCTGTTCAGAATGATGTGGAAAGTAAGAGTCTGCGGGATTGTCGACGCGCCGCTTAATCCAAACATTTCAGAGAAACGATTGTAGGGGGAGGGGCGGGGGACGAAAGAAAAGTGAAGAAAGAAACCAACGACGTTTACTTCTACTTGAATCCTCCCTTCTCCGAATTTCATTCTTATTCACTCCCGAACCCGAGAACATTATCGCAATCAATGATTAAATTAACGCAATCAATGATTTCAACTGTATCTTCACCCGGGCGCGATCGCGAGAAAATGATGACGCAATTTATCGATCGCATTTTTCCAGCGCAAGTCATCGGGTTTGAGGAAAAACATAACAGACGAGGGGAAAGGTAGCAGTCGACGGTAAAGCAATTCGTTTGTTAACGTCGGCTATCATTACTTGGCTATTTATCTCAACTTTATCCGATACACAGAAGTCGTTTTTCTTCTCTTATTCCTGCCTCTTCCCACGTGGCTGGGCAAGCGTTTTGGCGCTCAAAGGCGAGGTATCGTTTTCGGGACACGATCGTGCAAGGTGGTTTTAATTATCATCAGTGTCCATCACCTTTGCACCGTTTCATCGCGAGGAATGGACGACCGTTGGCTGAGCGTTGCATTGTTCTCGTTGGAGTGTTGTTGTTCTACGTGGGTAGTACGGTAATGTGGCTCATAACTCGCGTTTTGCTACAGTTTCACGTGGGCGACAGAGTTTAGTGCGCATCTCCTTACTGCAGTTTTGACAGAATAATACGATAACGGTTCGCATTCAGTTTTTAAGATTCGTCTCACGCGTACAACGTCAAAGCGTTTAAAAATGATTACATATCAATTTTTAATAGAGATGCACTCAATATTTTGTTTATAAACTTACTACTATTATTTTTCTTGCAACGATTATAATAATTTTATTAAATAATTTTCGTGAAAAATTATACTCCGTCATTGATTAACCAAATATCAAACTCTTATTATTACTATATAAAGCTGCAAAATCAATTTTATTGATATATTAGTATATCCTGTTAAAATTTTGCATCAAATTTTGGGTTCCTGAACATTCAAGTGACTTCAGGTTGATTTGTTTATTAAAATCAATCTACAAATACATGATTTCAATCATCGCTTGAATAGAATTTGGACATTAATTTTAATAGACACTTTTAAGGCAGAATTCCAGTAGTTGAATTAATTTTTAATACATTTTTAACAATGTACATACGATATTATTGATACACCGTGTACAAATTATAAATTGAATACTTTTTGCATAGATAACTTGACGGTTTCGGCTAAGCGATTCTACCAAATGAATCATTCGAATCTACTTTTCCTCTGAATAGACACTTGCCTAGGTAGAGAGAATTGTTTCGGCACATTGACGATACTACAGCTCATTACTGCATTACCGTCAATTTCGGCGTACTTTTATTCAGAGCACAAAGGATGATGAAAAATCAAACCAGAGAGATAACAAGTCGTGCACGGAGATAAAAATGGCAAAATGGAAAATTTATTTATCGGCGTGTACTTTTCTTGTCTTCCTTTTTGACTGTCCCGTCGCGTTGTTTTTTGTAATTTGAGGCCGGACGATATCATCCTACGCGGTTGGCTAGCGGAGGTCGGAAAAAGAAAGCATCGGCAAAGCGTGGGAGGGCAAAGAGGGACTGTGAAAATGCACGCACGACGTGCAGAATCGCTCGAGGCGAATATAGACAAATCCAGGCGAACGATCGGCTGCGACGTTCGTAATACAAAACCGGCGCTATCGCTTTGCCGGCGGGTTACGCGTCCAAATCGTAACGCGCCGTTCCTCAAATTTGCATGACTTTTTTCGCCTGACATTTCCGCGCTCGAATCTGCCGCGACAATCGATCACGTTGCACATTTTCGCGAATTAATAGCGAAGGTCGTTGAATTGATCGCCCGCTAAGTGTATATCCATGTACGCGGGAAGAAGAAAAAGCGCCAAGTTACAGTAAAAGCTTCGACACCACTTTAACGTTTCTGGAAATTCAATAAGTAATTCACTGTACCTCGTAAAATGTCATCAAATATTTAGCGTGTTGATTCAATAAAATGTTTAAGGTTTTTTTTTGAATCAATATTATACTTTCCTAATCAAATGAGATTGTAAACGAAAAATTATTGCTTGAGTAATGCATTATGAACAATAAATATTTCTTATTGAATTAAAGACATTTGACAATAAAATTTTTTCGCGTGTACAAAAACATGTCAACATAATTAATAATTTTATAAAATATAAATAATAAATGGTTTGTTGCATGAGAAAGTGTTGTCAACTTGTTATTGTCTTCTTAATGGGATATGAGAAAAATTCGGCATTTTTAGAGAGCTTGGTGTTACGTTGCTGCAGTTGACGCTTTGACGCGATGCTTACGGGTGAGAATGTTTTGCGGATGATCGAGCGGCGTGCGTAAATGCGAACGGGGGGATTGATCGGGGTGAGAGCCGAGAGGTGCAAGTTTGAGCCGAAAGTTTGAACCGTCGTCCGGTGTGAGTGACATTGCGCGCCGTCTTGTCGCGACTTTTTTCCTCGACGCGGAAATAAATGAGAACGACGCGACCGCAATCCCCTCGGGAAGACGCTCGCCAACTTTCAAAGCTTCTCCGTCCGAGGAACACGGTGGCTCGTCCCTCCTGCCCCGCTTCGTCGTTAACAACGCAGCCCGGACGCGTGCTAATCCAATTGCCAGCCGTGATGAACTTCTTTCCACGAATATTCTCATTTGCCAATGTTTGTTTGCAGTTAACTCGTATCAAACGACTTTTTATGTTACACAACATTTCAAAAAGTACTTCGTAAAGTACAAAAATAAGCGGAGTCAAAGGAACGAGCAAAAAAATTAATTCATTTTTCTATTTCAATCCATAGTTTTTGACAAGGACAATGTAACAAAATGATCAACTTTTTTGTAGAACGAGTAGTCATTTTTTATTTGAAACAAGTATATCAACCAAATGTCTTTGGCAGTAAACATTTGTGAATTAGTTTTCAAATTCAATTTTACCACCCGACTTTGTCGGTCTTTAAGCACTAATACTCTCATTGTCAAAAACTGTTTCCTCGTTCGTAACACATCGAAAGCAATGAAACCGACGCTGCGCAAGTTAACGATATCGAACGAAATTTGGTACAATTAAAAAGACGACTAACGTTAAGTACGTCAGTGATAAAAATCCGAGCGCCGGAGCGTTGTCGGTGGCGAACAGAGAATTCTTTCTTTGGCGTTCCAGGCAGCTGCAACGCCGACCCTAATTCCCGAAGCTATTAATGTCGCTGGCATTCTGTGAAAGGCCGACGTTGTTCGGCGAGTACTTTTTGCATACCGCGCGCTAATGATTTCGTCAAACGGCCAACGAAAGTTTAGATAAGCACTTTGCCGGGCGCATTAACGCGTTCGCGTAACTCCGCGAATCGACTTTATTTCATTGGTGCAATCGGGCCAAACGGTTCGCACCGCTCTGCGACCGGAGAACGAGCGTGCTATTATGATAATTACCCCGTCGAGCTCATCGAAAGTAATCGCTTTCGGGGCGCGACGGAAATAAAATGTTTAACGAGTCGTCGCCGAGGAGCCGTCATTCTCGCGCGAGTCTCGCCCAAGACCCGGCTAAGATCGCGAGGGCCATTAAACTCGTTGTTATCTCGGCCCCGCACATTTGATCGCGAGGTCACGTGTCCGAAAACATCTTCCAGATAAAGTCGTAGTGCCGAGTAATTTTCTAATGACTTTTATCGCTGAATCACCGCTGTAAATACGATAGTGGACTATTTTTCAGCGGGCTTCGTTGCCCGGCAGGGAAATAGTGCGATTACTTTGGCATTCCTTTAATTAATGAACGTCTAATTAGAGAAAGATTTTCTGTTACGTATCGCAAATGACATGGTTAAATGTAAACGTTAATCAGTTGTCAGTGTATCATCTAGGGTTTCAATTTTAAAAATGGAAATTGCTTTTTCAACATTTTTTTGTTGTGATGTTTTCTTCTTCTTCCTCTTCTTCATCAAATTTGACAATTAAAACATGCGCAGCCCTGCTAGTTTTTTACCGACCTTTTCCGAGCTCACCCATGTTTCGATAAAAGTCGCTGTGAAACTTTCAATTAATTTGGTTACCAAGGACATTAGGTGCAAGAACGTTCCACCTCAGTTGCAGTTCCATTTCGTTTTATCGTCCAAAGTCACTCTTTTTCTCTATCTTCCTTCGGGACCAACCGACGTCACAGTCCCGAAAAGCCCGTTTGTTTTATCGGCTCGTTACGCTCGATCGCCGATTGACATTTCTTTCTGTCCAAACTCTGCCCCCCCCCCCCTTCCCTGACTCTTCCTTCCGTTGCTTTTTATTTCCAATAATTTTGCAATCGCGATAGCCGGTCACACTGCAACGAGCAATGCCGTTTTAAACTGTATGTCATACGGATTCGTAGGTCTATTAATTTTGTTGAAAATTACGAGAGAAATGTACATTTTAGAAATATAAAATAAAAACAAGAGTTTTGCGTTAATAATGTAATCTTTTTTTCAACAGATACATGAAATGTATCGAATTTCGGCTTATTTACCGAGCGGAAAGTAACATTTTATTAAAAATCGGACAGCAAAGTTAACTTTTCCGCCAAAGACATAATTTTATAACTTTGGTGTTTGTTTTGGAGCAAGAATTTTTCACTATAGGTTAAAAAAGCAGTAAAACCACATTGTCATACAAACATTACTGAATAACATCAAAAGTTAAATATGAAATACTCACCACTTATTAGAATTTAATAACGTGAAATATATATTACATACGTATAACGCATTTTCCTATAATAAATGCATATTGAGAATTTGAATGAAAATTTTCCAAGTAGATTTATCGCTTTTAAAAACATGAGTTTCGTATTTAACAACATAGTAGTTGAATTTCCTTGCGTTTACACGCGCTCGCGTATGAAATCCTTTGAGAAACGGACGTCTCTTTCGGTCTCGCTCGCTCGAACGCGCGCGGTTATAAATTGAAATGATGTCTTTATGGCGGGAATACGCAGGAGTCATGTCCGGCCGCGGCATTGTGTCGCGTCAGGATTTGAAAATCGAAATTGAATGTCAGACGGGCGCAAAAGTGCAGGCTGAACAATTAAAATAAAATGGTTATATTGTGTCCGCAGCGGTGTATTTCGTCAGCAGCGCATTTAAATATGAATTGTCTGGCGAAGAAACTGCAGCGCGGCGGTGCGGTCGTGTGATTTCCTCTTCATTCAAAGCTGCACGGTTGAGGCGAAAAACGTTGGCCGCTAGCGCATAGGTATATAATCCAAAACGGCGTTCCACATTGACAAACACAAGAAACATAGTTAGCAGCTGGCCGCCGCACCTGTCGTCCGTCGGTCAGCACTGCGACCAAAATACGGAACGATATTCGTGAGTCGCCCGAGCTCTCTTATCTTCAATTTCACGTCGGATTTTCCGTCTCGCACTTTTTACGCCTCGCGATCCCACTCGTTTTCGAGTTTCAATCTTGTGCAAAGCAGCCCCAGAAAATGATAATTCGTCGTCTATGCTATCACGGAGTGTGGTGGCTATAAAGGAACGCAATAATTGTGAATTACCAATTATTATTGAGCAGCCGTTAATAGAGGTAGGCTGCGCTACCTTTCGTTTCCTCCTTTCGTCTACCGTCTTCCTTTGGTCTTTGCTTGTCAAGGCAATTTACGTCTTGATACGTGGTACATAATGCGTCGTGTCGAGTTTTACGGTGCAAGTCGACGTCTACTAACTAACAACGAGCGAAACGCAGCCTCGTAACAGCCGCAACAATGAAAATTTCCATCACTATGAAGAGGCCGTGCTGGGGAGAGGAATGCATTACGCAGCCTCGTCTCCGGTCACTCGCCGGTCCTTTCAGCCTCTTTCACACACTGGCGACACTCGTTTGCGCAATCAGATCACCAATAAAATCAGTCGGCAGATGTCAAACTTGGTCGAGCTCCAAGTTTGTCGAGTTTGACAACGCTCACGTCACGGGCGAGACGCGCCGCGCTCTTTGATTATCCCGCGCGACCCTCTAGTTTACTCGCGAGCTTTGCAAATTGACAGCCGGAAAAATCGCAAATCAATACACCGCGCACCAAGATATCCCCATGCGTTTCGGACTGTGTTGTCAAGCAAATAAACCCACTGGCTCAGACAAGCAAACGGAGACAATGTTAAGGTTTAACCGAAATTACTAGCTTCGATTGGATTGACAAAGCAAGGACGTAATAATAACAACATTTTTACTTGTATCATAAGTATATCGATTTTAGTATGAAAAAATCTCAACAGTCAAACTTTCTTCATGATTAATACTTGACATAGCAAATTCATTATCAAGTTTTTTCCCAGTCAATGGTTTAAGGGACTGAGACTCAACTTGGTCACCCTCCTTTTTATGTTGCTTCATTCGACTAAGATCTAGTCCGGAATATGCCTACAGCGAGCGAGGTTAACAACCGCCATTATTCTTCTGGCGCATTGACCAGGCTGATGTTTAATTAATCAAATCCTCGAGCGTACGGACGTAACGTTCGGTGCGGATTCCCAGGATGGTTTCTCTATTAATACATCACCGAGTTATTACGTGCGTTATTACATTGACAATCAATTTTGGCTAGATCGCGACGCCAGCGAGGAAGCCATAAAACGCCGAGTTATTTCAAGTACTTGTTCTGCCTCAAATTAACGCCAGCATCAGAATCCAAGCTCAACTGTGCGGGATTTTGGAAAAATCCTAAAATTGATTATATTAAAATATGATTTTATTATAATAATATTATAAAGTAGACAATAATCAATCAGTGGTGAAATTTAACTGTCCGTCATTGGTGCTTTCATTCTATTCAAATGATGATCGCTTTTCATTTGTTTTTTTTTTTTTTGTTTTTCCTCCAAAATCGAATTCATTCATGAAAAACACTGCAAATGTCACTCGTGTATAAATAAATATTTTCTTTATTCTCCGTACCATTGATTGATATTCATTTCAGTATCGAATCGCTCCATCTTAATATCGGTCAATTTATCATAAATGCTAATTTGTAATGTGCTTTAACAATTAATTCAAAGTTCAATCAATGAATGTGAATCAAGCTAAGTGACTTTGTAACAAAAAAGTAAGTGAAAGGAAAATTGTTATTTCTAAATTTATCCTAATTTTGAATCTTGTTGGCCAAAATTGTATTTACTCTTTGAATCAGTCATTGTTTGTCAAGCTGACAAAAGTGTTAACGAACAGAAAAACGGCACCAATTGATGGGCTAGTTTAAGCCATTGTTTGAATGTTTTTGGGTAGTGACGCGGGTGTATCGGTTGTAACGGCACGACCGGCGCGGATCGGTATACGCAGAGGCGTCCGTCCTATCCACGTAATTTACGGACGGATGGCATTAGCCGCAATGCATGTTCCTATTATAGAAGCACGGGAGCTTGGCTGGTTGGCGGGTCGCGGGGCGAGGCGCGCCCGTCCCCAGAACTACGGGGATGCCATTCTGCGGTGAGTTCGGTATGTGCCTATACGCTGTCACGTGTTATCGATTTCGTCGTCTCGCTCGCACCACAGCCGCCTTCCTCCTCCTCCTCCTCGGCCCCTCCCACGTGCGTCTTGCCCTCGGCTTCGCACGATACACGCCGTGCCGAGTTATGCACGGCGTTCGTTCCAACATACGCGGTCCATTTGCAGCCGTCGATCGCGGTCGACTCGCGAACTTGGCCAAAATGCCGACCGTTGACGAAACGGTGCCGACTTTGTAGCCGGCTCGATTGAAGCAGCAGCAGCAGCAGCAGCAGCAACTTCGGCAACTCAAATTGCGCGGTTATCGAGCTGGTCGTTGACTCGCCGAGGAGAATCGCTGCCGGCAAAGGCGCAGCTCGAGGACTTTGCCCGGTCCTCGATTAACAACACCGCCCCGATCGGCCGGGCTTTTCGAACGGGCTTTCGCAAGCCCGGGTTTTCGATTATACGCTTACGTTAGCCGGTAGTTTATTTTAAACATTATCGTGGCCGGGATCGCCATAGGAAAAGTTTTAACGATTTTCGGTCACGAAAACGTACGCGCCGGTGCACGGAAGGCGGTCCTCCGTCGTTGGCTTTATTTCGATTGCAGAGCCAAGTTTCGTAATGCATTACTGACGGCTGTTACGTACGCCCGTGCCTCACGTAGACCACGCCAGTGTGTATCGCAAAAGCGGTCACGCGAACGCAGCGATACCGTGCGTGATAGCGGCGTAATTGATAAATCGACACAGATTCCTATTAAGCCGCTTCGATCATTGACGAGCCTCTGGCGGTCACGTGACAATGTCCCATGTCCGACCCCGAGTGCCGTCACCGAATTAAAAAACCATTCGTCCTCGTTAGACGCGGAAAACAGTCGTCTCCGGCGATATATTTTGCCATTTTTTTCAAAATTGATATTTCATTTTTTTTCGACTTGTTACAATTTGTTTTGGAAAATTTCGGCGCTTGAATTAGCAGATGAGAATGTCGACTCGTATTGAATTAACTTGAATTCCTTGTTTATCGGAAATCGATTAATAACAATTTTTAATCGTTAACGAGCGTACCTTTTATTTAAAGCATGGTTTATTGCCGACATGCGTTGTAATTCATATTTACTATTCTTTTTAATAATTTTTGGTGTCGGAGAAAAAGTGAAATTTTTGTACATTGGTAGTATTTGTCAGTGACAAGTGAAACAATGCGCATTATTAAAAATAAAAGGAATAAAGTAGTTGTAATTATTAAGGTTCACCGTGTAAAAAATTACCCAGCTGCGGAAAAGTTTCAAGTCTCGAGAATGTGGAAAAGACGCATCGATTGGAAAGCTTTGTTGAAAGCGCGCGTTTGCTATTGCGATACGAAACGAGACGAAACGCAGAGAGTGACCTTAAATGGTGCGTGCTTTGAATGCGAGCATCGGTCGATCTGGTCGGGCGGCCGATCGGCCTGGCAAGGGCCGCGACGCGCCGCGGAGTAACGGCGGCGACTCCTCCTACACCGCGACGCTATTCCGAGGTACGAGAATAGCTCGCGGAGAGTGTCGGCGTTGTTGTAACGAGAAATGCGTTGCCACGTGTGGTCCAGGTCAGGCGCACGGTTGCGTGACATTTTGCTGCGAACAAATATAGCGGCGAATGGAAAGCTCGGACCACGGCGCCGCCGGCCAAGCACGCGTTGTCGTCGGTACAGAGCCGGTCGCTTGTTTGAGTTGGAAAATTTCATTTTGAAAAGTTGGCTCGACGTGTCGACGGCCGCGTGGAGCGGCGAAAAAAATTTAATCATCGAGCGACGAGCAGTTATTATGAAGAAACCGGACCACGAACGCCGGCGGAATCGCGTTCTGCGAATCTGTCGGCAACAAAGCGGGGACAAACAACGAACGGCCAGAAGTCGTTAAGACGCTCGTCTCGGGTTTCGGACACCTGTTTGATCCCAAGAGTGATTCGCTTTGGGCACCCTCGACGCTGGAATTTCCCGGCAATGGCATTATAAACAGTCATTGGCTGTGACGAAAAAGTTATGAGATATTAGGGGCGGGATTTGTGGCTTATTTTATCAGCATTTTCGTTTTTAATTCTTCAACGTGAGGGATTATGGAAATTCATTCGATATGAGTATTTTTTAGATTTAAATTCTTATAGGTAGTGTCGTGGTTATTGAAATTGAATACATGTAGAAGAATTATTGTTATGGCGATTGAGATTTTCGCTGATCCAACAAGTTTTTTCGTTTATGTATGAGCAGCATTTATTCATTTAGTATTTATTTATTATTTATTATTATACTTCGTTGATGCAAGTAGGTAAGTTATTTAGAGAAACAAAAATAGTAGCAAATCCTTGCCACTGCATGAATATTCTCTTTCATGAATGGTGCATTTTTATGTAGTTTTGGAGAAAGCGGCAATCGAATCAAAATTTTGTCAATATCGTTAACTTTGTTTTCTCGAGAGAATTGAGTTTGAGTGAATTACTTTACTTATCTTTTGACACGTGGGTTAAAGAAGGATGACTATATTAAAAAATTGCTATTCGATAAGATCGTCACTGCTTTGTATAGCAAGGTATTTGTGTGTCAAGGCAAACAGTTATTTATTGAATTCCATTTTCCTGAAAACCACATGGACAATAACTTGAAAAGTTTTTCATTTCATTACAATTCATTAAAAGTCATTGTAGTACAATTGTATCAAATTATACCTTGTTCTTTCAATATTGACATTAGCTCGTCAGTCTTGTTTCTAATTAAAATGTGCCATTTCGGTATCAGTTGAAAAGCAATTCAAATTGATGTTTTTTTTTTCTATTTAACATTTGAATATTACTTTTTCTTTTTATTGAATAGATCGTATAATAGATGTTTTCAAATGTAAAACATTGAAAGCGTTATATTGAATGAAAAAATTAAATAACTCTTTTACGTATTTAAAGATTCAGAAATTATTTTAAGTGAAGCCGATGCAATCGCATTCTTTTCGCGATCAACTTTAACGACTGGCACATTTTTTCCGACTTTAATTGGAAAGACGCGCGTCATTGCGATATCAGTTTCGGGTGCGATGTTTTTGCTTGCGTGTTTATGTCATTTCAACTGTAATTGCCGCTCATGAAAAGAAGGTCGACTGAGTTGGGTCACAACTTCGAACCCCAGACAGGTATGCTCGCAATCAGTTGCTCGATTGAAAGAGACAGGTTGCCTTGAAATTAGAAAAAAAACTGAGTTAAAAAAAAATTATTTGCAAACAATTACTTGTACGTAATTTTAATATCGATTTTTTTCTGATGAAAACAAAGAAACACTTTATTTAAGTTTTATGATTAAAAAAATGTTTATATTCCATAAAACGGTACGAGAAGATGTGATCAGTTATTGACTTTTTAATAAACGTTAAAATACTTGTAGCTTAATTTCCTCCTTTTTTTTATGTCTATGTAAAACAAATAATATGTCAATAATAAACAAGAACATAAAAGAACGTTTTTCGCCAGATGACATGTCAAGAATACAGCATACAAATCTTGAAATAATTTGCATTTTAAATGATACACGAACGACAAACATGTTATCTCAAATATATAATACACATGCATGAGAAATATATACATTGAAATTAGGATTGCCAAAAGATCGTGTACTCTGTGAACATTTCCAATTTGTTTCATCCAACAGTCGATCCATCTATTTATCCATTGCATAGGCTCACTCGCTCGTCAGTGGCGCGATCTCGTTAAGTTGATGAATACCGATTTCCGATACGGCTGAAATTCGTCAAGCATTCCGATGGTTTCACACGACGCGAGCATTACACTTACGCGAGAATTGCATCGCACACGCTCGCGTTTCGTTCATGCTCGCGCGCGCTAGTTATAAGATTAAAAATGATTGAGAATAGCGGAATCGGTCACAGACGATATTTCCTTGCGCCTCAGTTGCGGCAGCAGCATCGAACTTTCTGTCGGCCACTCAAATCCGCGGCGAAACCGGTAGATTATAGTCGCGGACACTCTGGCGGATCAAAATCTCGTTTCGCGCGTGAACGCAGCTACGACGGGCGGCGGGTCGGTAAGGCCGAAGAAGAAGGCGGGATCACGAGGAAATCAGAGCCTCGGCTCCTTGCTCGTCGGTACATTTCCGCGAGGCATGTTAATCCGGCAAGAGAAACGGACCGCAGGGACAGGTCGGCGGAATTCAAGACAGGTACGAGACTATCGCCCGTGTCCCTCGTGGAAGCTTATTTCCAAATTCGCCGCACGATCTTCTCACTGCCAAGACCGGTGACACTCCATTTTCCCGAGTGAAGGATCTCGCGGAAAGACCTTCTTCCAATTTCGTCTAATATATTATTTTCGCCGAGCAATGCGTTACCCAACGACGACGTAAGCCCTGGGCTTACCTTATAGAATAATATCTTTCCGCCCGAAGAACAAGATAAACTGCCGTAACTTCCGCTCTCTCGGCATTCTTTATTTATCTTTGCAATCCAATTACATATTTCGCCGCACCTCGCCTTGAAATCATTCCGTCGAAATTGCCGTGTCGCGTGCGTTTTCGCATTACGGCTATGTTTATTCGACCATTATTTGGACTTTTGGTAGCTGTCGCGCCAAATTCGGGTCATTTACTTAAGTTATCAACGCGGTCTGATTTAAGCGATCAATGTCACTTTCATTGGGCTTGGTTGTAAAAGCTTAGAAAAGACCACCAACGTTAAGTGGATATGCAAAGTTGTGCAGTTCACATTATGCTAATAATTTTAATCTTGACGAATTCAATTTTTCCTAACTATTTTAATTTAGATTCAAAGATTAAAAAAAATAAAATAAATAAAAAATAAAACTTGTAATCTTCACCTCGACGAAACTTATTATTATTCCTTATTATTCCTTATCGCATAACATATTAATTGCCCGTCGGTTGACCTTTGCATAAAACCATCCGCTATTAACACAACGAAAAGCGGATGCAGTATGCCCTCTCCCTCTTATTTTCCCAGGTACCTTCTCGGAAGATTTGTATTTCAGTAGACATTGTTAACGTTACCTCCATATCCGTCATCTTTATGGTTCAGCTGCAAGTCTACTTACCATCAACGTTACCAACTTGACGCTCAACGAGAACGTTTGTTGTTCGACTCGGAATCAGATGCAACGAATTTCCGCTGTAATCGAGCCGATATTAGATACGTCTCAAGTAATCAGCGCGGAATGTTTTATCATGCGCGGTAAAGGGTTGGTTTCTTTTGGCACATCATATTGCAATCTGGTTGAAATACATTTGATCATCAGGGAATGATGGATTTGGCGATAAAGCACAATCATGATAAACGTCTTTGCGACTCCCGGCTACGGACAAACCGTTTCCAACGTATGGAAAAACATCGACTACAGCATTGGAGCAGACTCATTTCATAAGTCGCGATTCTTGGGAGGGGTGTTATATGCCGCAAGCAAACATAGGATCCGAATTTTCTTGAAGAACGATTGTTCATAGAGCACGCCTCAATCACCACGTTATTCTTTTTTTTTTCTTCTTCTTTTTGTTTCTAATTTCTACTCCATTTAGCAGACGGAAATCCTCCTCACAATTTGATAAAGCAGACCAAGCATACAAGAGTTAAATGACGAATGTAACGAAAACTATTAAATCAGTTTGAATGCCAAAGAACTGAAGATCTGAGATCTAATATGTTAGAAGACGAAGAAGAATTATTAAAAATAAGCGAGAGTTTTTTACACATACGTAGAAAGTGCGATTGCGGATACTAAGAGAGATGTCAAAGATACTTATTATTTGTAAACATCAAAGTATCGATTGCGTCGATGTGGACTGTACTGATGAATGACGTGGGAGAAAAAATTGCACGCCCACCTTTTTCCTCGTCTATTATCGGCGAGCCAATAGAAAATCGAAAGCGCGCGTGCGACGTGAAACGACGCAGACGAAAGGTGTCGTCGTTGCGTTAAACATTGTGACACACTTTTGAGAGCCGGAGCAAAAGGTCACTAACCGAGGGAACAGAGGCACCTGCCGCGATCTTTACCTGCCGTCCTGTTTTTTCTCTACGAGGGACGACACGCCAGGCCGAAACACCCCGGCGGATAGCAGGTACGTACAAGATTACCTGAGAATCCCTTTCAGCCAGAAACGGGCTTTTCGACTTGCCTTTCAAGTTCAATGGTGAGGGAGTGTGACGTCGCGGCAGCGCAGTCCCGCGCCTTCTTTGTACGACAGGTTGCTGATGATGTAAACACCGACCTTATCGGGCATCAATAAGGGTTTCGGCGCCAGCGGCGGTAGCAGGTATCAAAGGCCATTCGGAATTCGATTGCGGCTCGTAAATTCGTAACGAAGAACCACATCCTTTATTAGCTCGGACTAGGAAAATCTCCATTGTGGCCTGATTAAAGCCTCGTTCGGCGCACGGCCTCACGGATCAAGGGTGTAATCGAATCGAGTCGGAGGAACGGCCGAACGGAAGAGCCGCCGAGTCGACGGAAAGTCGAACAAAAGCTGCTCCTCGACCAATCGCTCAAAGTCATCGCTCGGCGGCCACTCAGCCGGGCACTTTTGCCGGCGGCGGCTTGGCCGCAAGATGCTTTTCGCCGTCGAAGCGAGCGGCGCGATCGTCGTCCCCCGTGCCGCCGTCTCTGCTCCTCGGTCCGTTCCGATGCAACGACGGAACGCTGGCATTGTGCCCGCACGGTATGTAGTAGGTACACGCGTCCAATAGCTACACCCAGACGGCATAATGAAAGCATTGTTCCGAGAAACCGTAGTCGCATTGTTGCCACACGCCTGTGCGCCTCCGCCCGTGCCTTCTCCCTTGCTCCCGCCCACGCCATTTCGCCGCTTCTCTCACTCGCTACGAAATCACCCACTCCTTCCCGCCCTTCTTCCCTCGCACCTCTCTCTCCCTCCCTCTCTCTCTCTCTCTCTTCTTCTTCTTCTTCCAGTTCTTTCTCACGTTCCGTCTCTCTTCCTCCACTGCTTTGCACGCGCTTGCTAATTCCCCTTGGACTTTCGTTGCTCGGCTTCTTCCATTTTGCGAACCTTCAATGACAATCGGTTACGACCGAGAGAAAGGGAAGGAAGAACGAAAGAGTCGTACGAAAAAAAAGGGGCGCGAAATTGCGGAAAAGATGGCACCGTTGGAATAGATGAGAGGTAAAGAGGTACGTTCATTAGAGCTCGTTTTTCGTTCGTGCGTGTTACGCTTTTCTTTTTCTCCGCCTGCCCTCGGCCCCGCGTTCTTCTTCATTTTGTTCCGCGCTTCTTCTCACTGTGTCGTCTCTCTCCCTCTTCTCATTCTTTCCCTTGCACTTGGAGGAGAAAAGTGCGAAACGACCATTCAGCCGAAATGAGAACTGGCATGTTTGACGCGTTGCGAAACGCTACGTGCTTTTGACGCGCCGTTGCCGGCGGATCCGGCTGTAACGGCTATAATTTGCGCAATGCCGAAGATCCGGGCCGACAATCACACGTGCGTCGTGCTCCAAAACAAAGAGCGGCAAAGAGCCCGCCAGTGGTTCATGATTCAATTTGCCGACCGATTATTGTTTTCGCGATTCCGCTTCGGCGGGAAACTCGGCGGTAAATACTTTCGTTGGCTTTTTTCACCTCGCGAGAAAGCCGACGTGATTAACGAACCACGTTTTGCCGTGGCGTCACGGCTATCGCGCACAACGAAAGTCGCGACGACGACGTTTTCACCCGACGTAAGCAGCTACGCCCGCGCGCTCCGATTTGTCGTCTCGTTGCGTTTCCGCAATTCAATTAACGGCAGCCTTTCGCACGTTTCTTTGTCAGCAAAGCTCTCGAATTCTCCAACGAGTTTCACCGTTGGCAAAAATTATCATTCATTCTCGAATTAACGAACACGTTGTATTAACACGTTGTGCAAGCATACGTTAAAAGTTTGCAATTTTTTTTTTTGCAAGTCAAAATTTGTGCTAATTTTAATATTGTTTAATTCAAATGTTTAAAAATTGTGTCTCGTCAAACAGGCTTACTCAAATTTGAGGGAAAAACTAGTTTTTCATAAGTGTTTGAAAAGGAGAGTTGTAAACATCTTTTTGTACGTCATTAAAAATCCTTCCTTAAGTAGAGCCTTGATCAACTTGGTTTTCAAACAGTCCTTTGAACGAAACGCAAATTTTTCGTGGTGAAACGTCTATGAACTTGTTTTACCCAGCGGTCGTGTAAGCATATTTGACTGGATTAGTTTTTATGCCTGCTGCATTTTCATTGGCCGCGCGAGTATTGAAAAATGCGGATTCCGGAGCTCCAGATCGCGGCAGTGCCGATCTCTGGCCTCGAATCGTTATGCAAAAGCGGCGATCTGTCGGGAGGGCGTTTGAACGAGAAATAAAATTCCTCGATTTTTCGACACGGTTGGATAAATAGTGGAGACACGCGCACGCAACGTTACACACGTTCCACGCCCGCAACCCAATTTGAGAGGCTTCGCGACTAGATGTTGACAGCGGGGTCATTCAATTACGTCGTTACGCGTGTGACACTTTTTGTTTCGGCCGTTGCGAAATTCACGGATCAACTCAACAATCAATCAAAAGGAAGGTCATGTTAATACTATCCTTTTTTTTATTTTTTAATGTTATTAACATTTGTACACGTACTGTTCTACTGTTTTCAGTGATGTTTGTTTATAAATTACGTTCAATACTTGTTTATGCGCTGTTAATTTAATTCGTCATTTAAAAGTGTTTCTTGTTATTTTTCGAGTATATTGAAGCGAGCAAAACTGAAAAGAATAATGCATGAAATGGAGATTCATTATTTTTTGCTTTCACGCAGTTTTACTATGCTAATAATTATTTCGTTTTCTCGGTGCATAAACAGACAATGTTAAATCTCAAGAACTCGCATCTTCTTATTGTCACAGTGATTTTACGGTTGGTTGTCCAAACGACATTGTTCACAGCTTCCTGTCGCCGCGTGATTCTTCACAAACCGAAAGATTCACTAAACCTGTCGCTAATGCGCTTACGCTCCAATAATTGTCAAAGTTTTATTCTTCCGCTGTAAACAATTTTGTGCAAATCGAGGTAATATCGTCTGAATGAAAAGTAAAATTTATTGTCGCGAGAATGAATTAACCGCTCATCGTGAAATTACGATGAAAAAACAATGATTTTTTTTTTTTTTTTTTTTTGAGATATAACAAGTTCTATTTACTGCGAGTTAAAGGAAATGTAAAAATTATCACAAATCATTACGATAACAAGTGTCTCGTTTTCAGACACGTTTGTTGTCGAAGATCTAAAAAGCGTCTCAATATAAGTAACTGTAGAATCATTCGCGCAACGAATACTCGAGTATGTCAGACGTCGGCGCATGTCATTCGGTTAAAAACGTGCACCGACACTAGCCTGTTTATTATTAGGATTAAAGTGTCCTCGACTCGTCGATAAAATTGTAAATATTGCGACGATGTCTGACAGATGCGAAATTGACTCGACACGAAGCTGGAGCTCTTGTCGTCGAATCTCGCCGCGCCGTCTTGATCCAGTGGCGAAGAACGGACATTGCTGCGAGTTTGCTTGAACAATCCGTAGCCGACGGAGGGACGCTGTCCCGAGATGAAAGACTACCTGCCTCCGTTGCGCAACGTCAGAAACCCAAGAAACCGACGTACGAAAGAGTTTTGTCGTTCTAGAAACGCGTCACCGTGAACTACGCATCAACATACGTATGGCAACGGCTGGAAGAAAAATCCGCGCCTTTGTCAGCGGTGACGTAAAGGTCCCGCACGACGTGCCGACCGGCCGAGTTGACGTAACCTCGGCCAACAGTATCTAGCTAGAACGAGCTGAAATAATATGATGAAATTACTCGACAGTTGATTTTAACACAAGTCTGCGTCACGATTGAAGTGAAGGAGCTCAATAATACTGAATATATCACCATATAAAAGATAAAAAAAGTTATTTTATTACGATCACTGTGTTTTTAAGAATACACACCTTCGAAGATATATGATTGCGTGGTAAACATCAATTAGTCAACACGCTTCTCGTTTGAATATTGTCAAGTTTAAAGAGCCGAACTCTTCTAGAAGGGACGGCACTTTTGAAGCCATCTGAAATACATGTTGGTTATTTCGATAACGACTGTCTCGAGCGATCTACTCGAGCGACGGCCGTAATTCTCTCGTGGCGTGAAGCGTCGAATAATCGAGTATCGGGCTGACTGAATTGTCCGAAATAGACGGATCTGAAATAAAGTAGCCCCGGCGATCGATTGCGAGGAATTTTCGCAACGCAACTGCTCGGCCGCCGACGAATCCAATATCGCTGCGATGATGGACTCGGCGATTGAAATTCCGAGAGCTGGAGGGAAAAAAAAGTGGCCGGCAAATCGTTAAGAGGCGTAGGATTTCGATTCGTCGCGATATAAAACTGACACTTGATGCGGCAGTCGCAGCTCCACGTTTCATTTGGCCTCCTTGCCCGCAAGCGGCTTTTTTTTTCGCTCCCATTATTATTAAACTGATCGATCTCGGAGCACGAAGCAGTACGCTCCGCACGAAGCAGAATGCTACGCGTGGCATTGCGGCTGATAATCCGACGCGGCCGCTCGACGTGGATCATCGACAAACGAACAGCGACGCTCGGCGGGGCGCGCGCGTCACGGCCAACGGAACGTCGCGTGTCCGCGCGATCAAATAAACGATCGTTGAGCGGCGTCACGCGATAATGGCCGATCGATTGGTCCAATGGCGGGCGCGTCCAAGTGCCGACTAATTTTCGGCCGAAACAGCGTCCCTGGCACCGATTTTGCCGAATCCCCGGATTAGGCGCGTGTTCCGATAGCACAACGCGGCCCTATCCGTCAGCCGCGATAATTCGAGAAATCGCTGCAGCGCCGACCGGCCATTCCGCAGCGATTAGTCCGAACAACGGTTATCGATCAGCGCGTAATGTACGTGTGCATTGGTGCCGGTTCTCGCGCTGCAAAAATCATTCACGAAAATTCCCTCGCTTCACAGGCCGGGCAAAACTGTCAGCTCACGTTTTTTATTTTACTTTTCCCAAAATTATGCCATCTGCGTAACTCGCAGTACGGGCGAATGTTTTTTTTATCTTCCCACTTTCTGTTTTCGAGAGTATTTCACCAAAATTTAATTTATTTTTTATCAAAACTTGGTACTCGATGACAATTTTTTACAACGTTATGTGAATATTTCTTTCAATTCATATCAATTATTATCTCTTAATATTAATATTAATAGAGTCCAAATATTGATATTTTTTCTAAATCTTACGATTCAAATACTTGAACGTCACCACGATCATTGCCTATTTAACATCGCTATCAGGATCTCTATCATTTTCTCACTTTCCGAATTGTATAAATGTTGAGTTATAAAATTAGTGGGAAAATTGTAATCTGCGTTCATAAGAAAAGTGAATCTTTGAATTAATGAACGAGTTAAATTAACCAAGCAACTACCCGAAGGATAACTGAAGTCAAGCAAGAAGGAATCTGGAGTCCAATCTATTCAATTCAAGATAAAATCGAGTAGATGAAATATTTAACCTAGAAACCTTCCGATTTAGTTTCCGACGTCATGAACAATCGTACATAGAACTCGTTGTGGATTGCTAACATAATTGACGGAGTTGACGATAAAAGTGCAATGTGGCGCGTTTTCTTTGTTGTCGATCGACCAACAGAGCTTTCAGTTCGATTAACAAACGGGTGCGTTCAGTACATGATTATCACTGCCAACTTAATTACTTTTAATTCAACTTTACTTGGATTAAAATTGCCGCTCTATTTCCAGCGTGATTAAAGAACAAATTAGTTGGCTTTGTTCGATTTTCTACCTTATTAGATTATACGCACCCTTTGCGCGCGCAAGCCATCTTATGTATTATTTTCATAAAGGGCCATTATTATTTTTTTTTTTTTTTTTACTGAATTCGTCCAAACATTTTGCCGTTGAAAATTCAAAGAAACTACTACTCTTTAGTAGGGCTTAGACTGAAGCGACCATTTTTCATACAAAGTCTCGAAACATTTGCAACTTGTTGTAATCGAATTCCATGTTCCGTGAATTATGGGTGCTGATTTCACAAGTGTCCTTGGGGCGCAATTTTCAAGTCGCCGGTTCCCATGAGCCTTTCGGGGGATTTTCGTTGTCCGGTTATTAGAGGGCTTCCTGTCGCTAATTGGAAGCATTTTTAGCTCCACTCGTGCACGCCGTGGACCGACGTCGCGGCATTGTTGCCGCTTTTTATCGGCGATTGACGCACAGTCCCGCAGCTCATTCTTTTTGCTCGCCAAGATTATCGTAGTCAGCTGGCCTCTTGCAAGTCGAGCGGGTATTTTAGTGCTACTGCCGTTGGTGCGCCTCTATATACACTGTGCTAAATTATTATATGGCATTGACTATGACGAGAGAGAACAGTTTTAATGCCACCGTTATTTGTCCGAGGATGATGTTGCAGACATTATGCAATTGCGATTAGCTCGCGACACTTTGCGTTTGAAAATCGCAGATCGACGGAAACGATCGAACACATGAAAAACGTTTCACCGGAACACAATACGGCCTTGTCAAGAGCATTTAGCTGGACCGACGGGTGTTTGGCAAGAACAGACGAATGAAATTGAAATAACGCGTCGTGTCGAAGAAAAAAATCGGCCAGGAAATTGGCAATGCCTTCTGTCCAATGAATTTCCACTTGAACCGATTATTCGGCAGGATCGCTGAAATATAAAGTACTCTATTCATGCTTCTAAGGTGAAAATAATTCGATGATTACATTTGACTTTTAGATGAAAAAGTTGTTCCGGCCGCAAGAACAATGGCGCACTCATTGGACCGCGGTGAAACTGATGAATCAGACACATTTCTGCAATTTTCGACAAATTACCTTTCGGCCTCGCTCAGTTTTTTCACAATGAAAACCATTTTCCTTGTTCGCCATTAAGAAACATTTACAATACCGACAACGGAGAAAAAGTTAACCAGCCGGTTGAAATGCAAATGCTTTGCGGGATTCGTTCGGCGCAAACACGCGAACGCCTTGTCTCGGGCTCCGGAGCAAAACGGAACGCGTCCGTCAGTTATCATCATTACGGAAAGTCCTTTTATGGGGCAAGAGAGCAGCTCCCGAGTTCTTTTTTCCCTCGCAACGACATTTTCTGCAAATGTACGTTTAATGCATAAAATAGCTCCTAGACAAGCTTCTCATTTATTATGAAGATTAATGAATTTGCGGAGTAGGAGCTTCTAAGCGTTGATAATTCGTTCCGTTTTCGCGGCGAGCTCGTTCCGGAGACTCGTTCCCTCGGATAGATAGAGAGCGGCGCGGAAGAAACGGAAGGAGAACGGGAGGGAGGCGAAAACGGAGAGGCCGGGCGTTTTTAATAGCGTTTAATAACGCGGCCAGTTTGCCGGCGGAATTAAAATGACCGGGGCACAAAGGTGGGAAATCGATCGCAGCGCTTCCCACGAGTGCGGGGAGGGGCAAAAACGCGCGTCATTGTGGTGGCGCCGTTTTTTGCCGGCCGTTACGGCGATTTGTAAAAACTCGAAAAGAAAAGCCGGGCGTCTTTGGAAAGCGCATAATGCTCGCCGGCAGAGATACTTCCTTGGCAGAAAACGAACGGGGTTCTCCATTGATTCCGGCGCTCTTTGTGCCTCGGTTTGCGAGAGATTCGCAAAGAATGGTTCCCACGTGAGCGCGCGCGAGCCAGCCGGCCGGCCGGCCGGCCGGCCTTGTTTGGCTCGAGCGGAGGAGACGGCTCGAAAGTCCGAGCCGGGCGTCGTAGGACAGACGAGACGGCCGCACAAAACCGGTCGTAACATCGGCGAGTCGTCGACTCGTGACCTTGAGCCCCGAGCGGCCTGACAGTTGCCGCCAATTTAAGCACCGTTCACAAAATGCCCACAGCACGCCGCCGCCGCGCCCGCGCATCCTGCTAATCAAATGACTCTCATTTACGCGTTATTTCTTTATTTTTGCTTTTGTTTCTTTTCCTTGTTTTCAACAAGTCTGAAAAACACAAGTTCTAAATGACGTTAACGATTTTCCCTACCAATGGTTTGCAGGGAGGTAGACGGAAAAATTGTTTTACGATTATTGGACAACCAACAATGCACGCTTACATCGTTATTCAATTAGCGAGACGGATAATTGAGAAGACAATAAATAACTGGCCGATCGAGGCAAACGGCCCGAAATAGATGCGCTCGATCGATAGGTCTGCAATCGCACAACACATGTTCCGCGTGGCACATTACACGCGGCTCTTGAGCGTCCAGGCGCGGCGCATTAACGTGACCGAGCACATCGGTCGGTCTGCCGCATCGACCTACGCGGATCTATTATCAGCTTTGTCCAATAATGCATGAATGTTGAGGCTGAAATTGGTATTCATGGCGCATCGGGAAAAATAGCAAGATTAGTTAAATATCAAGTTATGCCGATGAAAATGTTTCTATTTAATTTATAAAGTTTTAGATTTTTCAACACGAGGACAACCTGACGACTAGTCAATGACTTAATTAAGCGTTTTAAATTAACGCAAAACCAGCATACAAGATTGATCAAACGTTTTTAATAAATTTGCTTAATTTTTTAAATATAATTATATTTACAATAATTAGGTCACTTGAAATAAAATTTTTCTAAATGGGACCAATGTATTGCGATGTATTGAGTCAAGTGATTTTCAATAATTGTTAAATTATTATTCATTTTTTGTACAACATTGTTGTAGTTTATTTTTTTTTTTGTAAAATCGAAATTGTAAATAAATTTAGTTTCAAACCATTGCACGACAGACGACACCGTCCAAATAAAGCGTTGAAAATCAAATCAATAAAATTCCGGTGGTTTTGCGTTGAGTTATTGTAACAAATTTCGAATTGCAAATATTTCGCAAAACATTCTGCTGCAAAACGAGTATATCGCACTAGGTTACATACAGTGTTTCGATGATACAATTCCGATGTTCATTTTATACAATTCCTCGCTTCATCGTGTGTATGTTCAAGATAACTAAACAATGGTAAAATTCATATTTAAACAATACTTTTTACTAATCATAAAGAGTATAACTTTTTTAACGATATAATAAATATATCTGTTGTACTTGATTTTATAATTATTTTATGATATGGACAGTCATGTGTGAAAATTCCCGACAATTGTTTTTTCTTACTTTTATTGCAACAAATTTAAAAATTAGATCGGATTTATTTCAATTTCTGAAAGCACATTATGTTACATGTATATGTATATAACTTGCGTCCGTGTGATATAATGTCACACGGCGAAACAGCAAAACACGACCGTTCGTTACACTGTCAGCCGTTTCTTCAAGAGCTTCCACTAATGAACATCGTCTTTACTATTTCGATGCAACGTCATTTGGCCCTTCATCGATCGCGCGGATGCAAACACAATGCGTCGTTTAATTTCGGCATTGTCGTTTATCCCCACTATTTTTTCCGAACTCATTACTGCCGAGCAAACATGCTCGATGTAACGATGCTTACGTCAGCGACATCGCGTTTTATTATTATCGCATTCGAACCGTAAGAATAACGTTGTTAGTCATTTTCCCAAAAAAATGTTGTTCGAGTAGCTACGAATAGGAATGTCTAGCTGCAAGTGAAACGAGTCCGCTCTTATTCGCTTTTCCTTGTAAATTAAACGCACTGATTTCTTTTTGATAACGAACTTTATCGCTGTGCGAAAATACTTCTGACGACGTTAAATTCTGCAAACACAAATAAACCAGAACGAAACCTGAAGCTGTTTTCCGTTTTTAATCGATAAACAAGAATGATGAAGTTAATTTGATTTTGTTACTCATCGTATACGCATATTTATTGAATAATTTGAAGCAAAATAAATATTTTTTCATGTCTTGAAGGATTTATTAAAGGAAATGATAATTTCCTCAGTTCTTTTTTCTGCGTGTACAGTTAAGTATATTAAATATGCAGATACACAAGGTTTTGAAAAAATATTTCATTCCACGAGGGCTAGCGACGATGTTTGATGTGGATGATTGTCGGTGGGCTACAGAACCGCTGTTGCGAAGAAAGACCGCTGCGGAATTTCGGCCGCCTACTCGCACGCATTTATTCCGGATCGCGTTTGCCGTGGTTGTTGCTGCCGCGGCCCGGCTCGTTTGCACTCGGATCGGCCAATTCCGGAATACTAGTACCTGTCGGTCTTTGGCGAAAAGACGCGCGGGGTCGCATCGGCGCGCAAACAACGCCTCGACCTCTGCGGCGTTTTAATTGAGGTGGGCTAAGGTAATGGCCTTTCGGGAGTCAATTTAAAGTCAAATGGAATTCGCAATTGTGAATCCCGCGTGCACGCTCGACGCTTCATTCGCAACTAAATGCCATCTTTTTTCCCCCCTTTCTTTGTCTTCTCTCTCTCTCTCTCTCTCTCTCTCTCTCTCTCTAATGTTATTGCACGGGAAAACGAGACAGTAAGATAAGAGGGAACCTCGGAACTCACTACCTTAGCAATGAAACGTAAGAATGGGAAATTTGTTTTTAGTACTCGCACCGAAATGGCATTTTACAATTCGGGGGGAAATTAAAGTTTATACATAGATCGTCGTTTATTTGAAATGGCTTGCTTAACAACACATGGCAAGTTGAAAATCGAACTCGTTTCGCGGTGCACGGGGGTAGGGGAGAAGGGTCGTCGTTGAAAAATACCGCCGGTGGAAAAAATAATGGCGCAAAAATGCGGTTATAAATACAGCGGGGCTCGGAATTATCTTTTTATTGCTCGGCGTTGAAAGCGGTAATGCATCGGCGAAATTCGAGTTCCGCCAACTTTTTCGGCGATGCTCGCCAAACACTTTGACGGCAGAATTGTCGGCATTTTTCTGACAGCCGATCGCGAGACGCCTTTAATTAGTGCAAAAATTCAAGCCGGACAATGGAAAAGTTTGGCATCGAAAAGGGACCAAGTTTAATGAAATTTGTACAAGTAGCCTGGTGCGATAATAAACGGGTTAAATGTGGAGGCACGGGAAGTGGAAAGAAAGAGAGAAAAAAGCGAAAAACGGAAAAAAAGAAAAGACGAGGAAAAAATGCGGTGTTTAACGGCAACTCGACCGTACTTGGTTCGCATTTTCGTTCTAATTGGCTGATAAATAGGGACAAGCGATATCGCGATCACCCGTACGATTCGCTTTGGCTCGCACTCGCGCGACTGCCGGCGCACAAAGCACCAACGAGTTTATTGTCTTGCGAGGACGGTCTACAGAGCTTGCTTGGGCGTTCGTTTCATCTCTAAAGACCCGCCGGGCAATTATTGATGGCTGCGACAGCTGGTTTTGGAAAAAAAATGCTTATAAAAGCAAGAATTATTAAATATATTCCAAACTGTTATCTTCCTACCAGCCTCAGTAACAACGAAGTATTAATGTATAGTCGGAAAATGATTTTTTTCTCTTCAAGTGTATTGCTCCAGACATGTAAAGAATACAATTTGTTTCGCATAAAATATAGCTGTATAAATTAAAGCTTGCGGTTTTCACCCGGAAACTGTCAGTCACCCAAACTTTGTTTCTCAATAAGCGCAGAGATATTGGTATAACACGTGAATGTGCACTTAATCGATCAAATCATTCCCGATGGAGCGGCCGAAAATTGGCGCAACCGCCGTGCTAATGTGATTCGCGAGTTAGTCACACAGGCAGAAACGCCGCTCTTGTTTTGCTCGCGGAAATCGCGAAAATCGACGCGACCAAAGTTGACGGTCCATTAAGTAGCCGGTTTTCAGCCTGCCCCTTCTCGTCTCGCCGTCGTCCTTCGAGCCCGTTCTTCGTATACATAATTATATACTTGAACGCGTCTCAAGATTGCATCAACGTCGGTTTTTTGCGCACGCGCATGACGCGGTGAAAAATGGTCGGCCAGCGCGGCATTATTCGCGGCATTATTCGCGGCAAGACGCGCGAAACGGAAGAGGCAGATTTTTGCCGCGGCTCCTTCGTTCTGTCCGTCAGCGTCGTTTGGCGAGCGACCCTCCGAGAGCGGCAGCGAATGATTTGATTAGAGAACAATGGCTTTCCATTAACCGCGCCGTCCAGCGCCCGTCCCTTCGATCCTCGCTGTCTGTCAACCGAGCGTCAACCCCCCTCGGCGCCCGTCCCGCTCGCCGTCTCTTTCCCATCGCGCCCGCTTTTCCCGCCGCTCCCAATCATCCGAACACAGCCGTACCCTCACAAGAAAATGACGCCGCGAGACGCGCAGGACCGCGCGACTCTTCCGCGCCGGCGATTCATTTGGACAACGACTTTCGCGTTCCGCCACGCGACACGATTGGCTCACTTTCTTTCCAGCCGCTCGCGGTTTATTTCTGGCACATTGTTTCCCTCAAGAGTTTCGCCCGGACTTTATTAATTGACGAGGAGTAATAACGTAGCCATTTTCGCCCGGCCGCTCGAAAGATGACAAATATTTTCTCGGCCGGCAGGAGATTTAATTAAAATGGCCTCTCCCGCAGTTGTCGCGGCCGAACGGGTTCTCGTTATTGGCAAACAAATATACTCAGTCGCGACGATTCGTCGGGGACTTTCGGAACACAAGCAGGCGAGGGCGAAATATTTTTTCATCGTCGAATTAAGCCGGAGGAATTTAGTTTGCTTTGATATAAGAAGTTTGTCATCTCAACTGTGAAAGTCGCTCATTTTGATCGAGCGAGGCAGAATCGTGCGACCTTGAGATGAATTGTCTTTATTACGGGACCGGCGTGTTTTCATTTGGTAAACGAGAAAGGTTTACACGTTCGCAGATACTGTGTAAGCGAATAAATTGCATCTTCTCGTCGCTTAAAGGAATAGGGAACGTTTTCCATGAGAATTCGAATAAATTGATGTTAAGTGGAAAGATTGTAAAATAGTATGTAAATTATAGAAAGTTTTCAAAACAAATAAACATAACAAACAGTTTTGAGATGAGTATTAGAACAGAGTAGGGTTTTGATAAAAAAAAAAAAAAAAATTGTTACTGCAAAAAAATTGTTGAATGTTCAAAATTATATTTACCATTGTTATGCGTTTTATAATCGTGGGGAAAAAAATCCATGTTTACTGCACGAGAAATAAGTTGGTTAGACTAACACGAATGGTAACCTCGTATGACACTAGTCATTCCTGTGAGACGCACACGTCTTCGACTATGATCGCAGAAACTCGTGTATATTTTTGACAAGAACGTCCGGTCTTATACCAGGTTTCCATTCATGTTAGTCTAACAAACTTATTTTTTGTGCAGTAAACGAGGCTTTTTTCCGTGATCGTATCGCATGAATTTGCACGTAATAATGACAATATTTAATCGATGAAATTAGATTTGCAATTATATATCAACCACAATGTGCCGACCTTTATAATTTTTCTTTTTTGTTTGTCCACAAATTTTTATCAATTTCATAAGTTTATAAATGTTTGTGGCCTATTAGTTCGGACGGAAATTAATTTGCTTAACCAAAATTAGTAACATTGCTCCATTCGTATTTTAACATTGAAACTTTCTTAATTATGCCGTTGGAAATTGAATTAAAAGTTTGTCTTTAAAGTACTAGAATCATTTTTATAAGAAGAACCTTCATCAAATAAGAATTTCTTCTTTATTTATCAAAGACAGGAAGAAGAGAAGGGTGCTTTCAAAATAAAAAAACATGTATTTAGCATGAAATTTTAAATGTAAAATACTTGCACGACTTTTTATGAAAATATCTCGAAATGTTTGAATGTAAAAGGAAATTTAATTGTTACAATGGAGATGTCAGGGAGAATGCAAAGTCCGTGACGAACGGCGCGGGGGCAGAGGGGCCGAGGGGAAGAGAAAGGGGGTCGCGGATGCGCGCCGGTCATTTCCATTGGCAAGATTATGATTGATCTGGAATGCCGTGATCGTGGCAGCAGCGGTATTAGTCGAGCCGGTGT
>JABFOV010000130.1:31553-52876 GCA_022817685.1 Aradophagus sp. ZL-2020 | reverse complement strand
GAATACGAATCTCAAAATTCATAAAGAAAATATATTTAAGATTCATTGACAAAGAGTATGTAATACTGAAAACAAGACACAAAAAAAAGAAATTAAGTTTATAACGCATGACATTTGTTTTCGATATCACATTCAAATTATAAAATGTCAATAAATCAAATTTAAAATGATACAGCGTAGTATGACAGATTCATAATATTTTCCAGACAATGTTATGCTTCAGCAACGATAAACACAATAGCAATATATATTTTCTGTACAATTCACAATTTTATAAGCACAGTGTTGAAAATTAATTAATGACTTATGATACTGTAGCTTTGTAACTTATAAATATTAAACTTAAAGCATTTAAAATTATATAACATTTTATCATTGCTGATGAGACATTGTATTGTATAAAGCGTTCTTTCAGTCTTGCATAATGTAATAATCGTTTTAACAATTAAACAAGAAAGAAACAAAAAGGTTATAGCTTACATATCTAATTCATATTAATGCCACTGATTTCGATTCTGTCTCAATAGGCAATATCTGCGTTTTTGTGTTGTACTTAACTAAGCTGACAAAGCTGTTCCTGAATTTTGTTGCAGAGAAACTATAAACAAATTATGATTTAATTTAAGTATATTAAATGTCTATAAATCGGCAACATAATAATTTAAAAATAATTTAAAGTACCTGTTTTGTCACTTGATCTGGAATGAGTATAATTTTTGTTTGATCCGCGTTGCCAAACAAACCGAGCTTTTTCCTTCTGTGAGCGTCTTTAATGCTGAACATCACTCCTTTGTCGACAATGACTGGTGAACCATTAAGTTCTTGCCAACTATATGCCCAATCAACCTATAAACACAAAATTGCCAAAAGACCATTGTTATCATATCATGAACAATTTGACAATTTTCCATTTCATTTTTTTCATTTTCATTGTTCTTACAGCAAAGTTAATAAAAATTTATTACTTTATAAACGTTATTTAAAATTATTTCTTTCTATAACTACCTTCCATCCACCAAAAAGATCACTGCGTTCCACATAAGCGATCCTCTTGTCCGTTAATAACAAAACATCCTTATTTATGTTCATATGGAAGAAATACATGTCTGTATTTGCATATTTTCCTTTCTCCAATTCCTATGAAAATGTAATAATTTCGTAGTTATGTCAAAATCAATGAAACATATTAAAGTATAAAGAGTCCCACTTTTACTTTACACTGATCTTTAAAGACTTTATTATAATTGGAAACACAAGAAAACCTTCAACATACAGATAAAATTTTATTTCCTTCTGCTTCTTCCCGCACGTAAGGTCTAACTAAACCATCAGGTTGGAAAAATCTGGGTGGACGAGTTCTTTTCACTTCTTCGCTTAATTCTGCAACCCTACAATTAAATGAAATTGCAACATACGATTAAATAGTACAAATTCATAAATATGAAACGAAAACGCAACGAATGATGCTAAAATTTAAGAAATTGATCAGTACCTTCTCACTGCTCCAAATGAATCACTAGCAAAATCAATTACTCCAGCAGTTGGTCTCGTGACTAGTCCTACCATACCTTTTCCGACTCCTTTAAAGAACCCTTCAACACCTTCTTCTTTGGCTCCAGATATTGGTTTCATTACAACACCAGTAACACCATCAAATACACCCTGATGAATAAAAAAAATTTGTGTCTTTGTTGTATTTTTATTGGACAGTTATAATCTTAATTAATCATCTTCATTCATAATTTTTAATACTCGATTTACCATCACTAGTCCTTTCCCGCTTCGTGCTAAACCTTCCTGTAAATTAGCTGGTTGTTTGTTTAACTGTTCTTGTCTTTTACGTTGGTAATCTTTATCAAATGTTAAGGCTGCAATACCTTTGCCTGAAAATACAATTACGTTAGTAATATACAATTAAATTAATTAATATTAATTAATTAATTTAAACATTATTAATTACCCATGGCACCAGTGATCTTTGAAACAGCTCCAGCCATGCCACCAACAGTATGACCTAACATACTTCTGACACCATAGTATAATCCTTCAGCGAATTCTCCAGGTCCCTGTATGGCTCCTTGGAAAGGTTCATAAAATAAATCTTCAATGCCCTTCATGGTCCCAACGACCAGTCCATATGGGTTTCCAATGACATCTAATCCCAAAACGAGAACGTACAGTTGCTTTATAGCCTGACCAGTGTAATGACTAGTTGCTTCCGAAATTAGTTGGGCGTTTGTCATGAATGTGTAGTCTCTTTCGAAATAAGCCAATCTAAAAATAAAAGAGTATATATTAAAATCACAAAACAATAGCGATTATATTTATATGAAACACAAACTTTTATGTTGTGAAAGAAACTCAACTTACTTAAAAACAATATCATTTATATCAGTCAGTGTCACGCCAATTCCTTGTAATAAAACGTTCAAAACTTGAGGCATGGCAGACGGGCCGGTTCCACTACCACTCATAGAAAAACTTATATGAATCTGTGCAAATCAATAAACATTTTATTGTACTTTTTTTTAATTTATAGTATTTTGCAAGGCGCAGTGTATTGGATAAGAATAAAGAAAATGATAGAAACTTATTGTCACACAGTAAATATAAAAGTGAAATACCTTTAAAGGTGAAAAATGTAGCAGGTCAAAGAAGTTTTTCTGCTCTGCCGTTGTTATTAGTGTTACATGATGCATGAGAGGCTTATCTACCAATTGCATATCAGTTCGGAAGAGTTCACTCTGCAAAGTAATAAGCAATTGATTAGTCTACGAACGTCAAAACTTAATGATAAATACAAATGTAATCCTTATTATGTTTACTGACCTCTTGTGTTTCATTAACCTCTCCAGCTTCAAACAAGGTTACAAGTGCGTTCATGAACGCAATGTCCACCTTTATATGAAATTCTTGTACAAGAACTTTAAAATACTTAAATTGTTGTACAGTGCTGTGTTCCAGTAATCGTTTAACCATACTTAATTCAGCAAATGGCTTCATAACTAAAAATAAAAATACGTTTTAAAATTTATTTTTTCACATATTTTATGTTTTAATAGTATTATAAGCTCACACATAAATGAATGAGTATTTACCTGCACTTTGTGCAATACTTTTTGGAGGAGCAACAGGTGCTAGTATTACAGGAAACACACAATCAGATAATTGATTGTCAATTTGTAAACGATTAATTTTTGCATGAAGTTGTACTTGGTGTTGAGTTGTTCGGTACTGCAACCACAAACCCGTTTGAAATGTGCGTCGTAAGTAACGCAAATGTGGTTTAAACATCTGCATACTCGAATAGTCAACCTAAAATAAATTTTTGACATATATATTCAACAAACTGTTATTCAAATGTTCAATTTGATGAAACGTTAGAACTGCTTTATAATATTTTACCTCTAATTTCTGGTCAAGCACGATTCGACTGTTTGTTTCCTGTCCAACTTGCAACTCTCTTAAGTATTTTTGATAGCCCTCTTCAATAGCAAGAATCTCGTTACAGTTTAATAGGCGCCAATGGTGGTTGGGTGATTTCTGAGTTTCCCATATGATGCCTGAACTGCAAATAACAAATTAGTAAGCATTAATAATTATAATAAAAAGTAAAATAATAAAACATCAAATAAATACCTAGCTATACATAAGTATAACAATTCTGCCTTTGTATCATTATTTATTAATGATAAACCGACACCATGGATACTAATAGTTATCTCTTGATCCATAATTTCAACGTCTCCAGCCAATTGACAATCTTCAGCGATTTTTAAATTTGTTGTAAATAACAACACCCTTTGTATTCCATTCAGAAAAGTGACATAATAAATTTCTGCGCCAATATCAGGCATTTGAAATGCTCCAAGATTATCCTATAAGACAATATGACTACTTTACTGTCTTAAATAATTATTAATTTCAAGTATTATTAAAGATGTCAAGCATAAAATGTCATCAAATTCTTTTTAAAATAGTTACTTAAAATTATCTGAACTTTATTTATAATATACCTTTCGAAGATCGTCTTCAATTTCACGCTTATTATTGTCTTCCCATAGAATTTTTCGAGGACCAGATGGATTTTCCCAAACGTAAAACATTCTGTTATACGATTGAATAGATCTGCAGAAATTGTACAAAGAATAAATTTAAATGCTACAAAATTTTGTAAAAATATAAATGTTTTTAACCTGTGGACAGATTAAATTTGTTTACAAGTATTACCTAACATTCATAGAGCCTTTTTCCCACAAATTAATCGTGTATGGTGTATGATTAATAATCAGTGCAGGAGCATTGCCCGGTGTATATCTAGATAATGTAATGTATACACCACCTTCATTAATTTGAATATCTACATTAAGTCCTCCATACTGAAAAATAAAAAATCAAATTTATTCATAGAATTTTAAGAATCGTAACATTGTTCAATTAAATAAATATATATGGATTCACACGAACCTTGTTGTTCAATTTTAATAAAGTAGTGTGAACATCCGTGTATATAAAGGGGGCAGTTTTCTCTGGACAACCTGCTACATTAACTCTTAAAGTTTTTTCTTCCTTGTTTGAACGAGGCCACAATGCACTGCATTCTCCTGGAGGAACTTTTATTAATGGATCCGCCGGTCTATCGGCTTCTTGGCATTCGATGAGGAAATCAGCATTATTTATTAGAACGAAATATGGGGTAAACGTGATTTGCTTTGTCAAAGAGTTGTATGTTAATTGATTGTGAACACCGATCTGAAATTTTTTTTTTTATTTTGTATACATTTTATATTAAACATAATTTTACCGATAGTATCAAAAATGATTTAAAACGCAAGACATTTTTACTCACCTGATAAATTTGACCATTATATTTGCAAGATACTACACCTTTACTACCTGCAACATCAATTGAAAACTTATCTGACCATTCGCCATCTTCCACTCTTATCATAGCTTTTTTCTTCCCAAAGAAAGCCTTTGATCGGAATGAAAATAATATTGGCCCTTTATAATTTTCCGGATGGTATAACACATTGAGATGATCTTCGGCACTCTGAAAATGACACTGATGTTAGTTTTACAGAAACATTTGATTGAAAATTGACAAAAGAAGCAAAATACTTAGTTTTATGTCAACCTCCACCCCAAGGTAAAATGTTAGTGCCAAACTATACAAAATTTATACTTTAGAATTTTTAAATTTATAGTTAATACAAGAATGTTAATTGCAAATGACAAGATTTCTTGTTAAAAGACAGACTTGTAAAAGCACTGTTGAATGTAATAAATTATAATAATTATGTATTATTCAATTTTTTTTAATTAACAATTAACATTTTTTTAAGTTTATAATTTGTAATCCTACATTTTACCTTAATATTTACAGAAGTTATTAATTATATATCTTTTTAACATACATCAGCAGAAACAATAAAAATTGAATTCACACAAACATAAGTTGGAAGCGGTCACAAAAGTAATTTTGAATATATATTATACATATGTAATATAAAGAGACAATTTAAAGCATTAGAAAAATAATGGCTGTGAAAAAGACACACATGTATTTTTTATGTTTCATTGAACTTGCTGGTATTATATTGTCTGGTTTTCACGAAAGCATTGTAACCATGAAAAAATGACCAAATAGTCGCAACATGCACTTCAATAAATATATGCCACTTTTTACAGTTTTGAACATATGTGGTCATGAGTAAAATCTACAAATCGCAATTCAGTGTAATTCAAAACAAGTCCCATATATTTATCCTTTGTTTTTCATAAGCAACGTACGAATGAAAAGGGGAGATAATACAAAACTATTCTACTGAAACGATTTTAATAGACGCAAAATAATATATTTTCCATTGCTTTTATTAATGATTATGAGATTAGTCCTGATCAGCAAGTTGCAATGAAAAATTTTTCACCAGAAACACCTTTTTTCGACGTCCTCTTCCTTGTTGACAAGTAGTCATGCTAGAAACCAGTTTCTGAAATAACCCGATTCATACATTGTTCAACATATAATTGATACATGAATGAAACAATAGAACTCGTTGAAATGAGAGAATTGTCATACAGAACAAAATTAGGAAAAGCTGCAAATTTGACCTATACTACGTATTATAAACACATTCTAGAACACGTAATTAAAAAGAAAGAATCGTCTACCTTTACAGGACTTGTATGTTCTTTTCCACCTTTACTTGATTTCTGTAAAATAATTGAAAGGCGTGTAAATCGTACATAAATCACGATTGACAGAGCTCGATGAATATTTTTCTTTATGATTGAGGGCCTTTTTTTAAAATAAATGACAAAAACGTGTTATTAATTAGTCGCCATTCTATCACAGTAACAGTTAAGGAGAAACCTTTTTAAATAATATTATTTCTACAACTATAAAAATAATATCTATAAAATTATGAGATAAAAAATATATTCGGCTATATTAAACGAGAGATTCTTAAACTAAAGGAAAACTGTTTTAACTAACATAACTCCAAGCGTGCAAAACTCAATAACGTGCAAAAGCCGTGCGCTTATTTTAAATAACTTAATTAACCCAAAAGTATACCCGATAGACAAAAATTTATTTTAAAATTAAAAATCTTTGGTAAGAACTCACCCTGTACGAAAGCATCAATCCGGTTTTGTTTAACATCCAAAACGGACAATAAAGTGCCATAATAAGAGAATCATGTTTAAAAGATATATGCATTCCTAGATCCATAACAACTTTTTGTACACTGTCAAATGATTCAAAAGACCAAACGGAAAACTCTGGAGGATTGGCAAGAATATCTGCTCGACAAGACCAATCTTTTTCCAAATATTGTGGAAGCTGTTGTATAAAGAATTAAAATAATTAAGATGAGGTACATTTACTGTATATATTCGATTGACATTTCAATGTTGGTACCTTTACAACAATGGTAGAGTTTCCTGGATCTATGGTGGGAATCTGCATTGTTTGACTAGCTTCTAAGCGCTTCTCTTGTACACCACCAGGCAGATAAATAATAATATCAATGGGTAAGAAATTTTTGAAATAAACGGACGGATACAAATGAATGTTGTAAATTGTGCTGGCCATGGTATGACGATTCGTGTTCTCAAAATACACCTGTTCAATTTCACCCGCAGCCTAAAATAATAAGAAATATTTAATTTTATTGTAATATTTACATAGTGATATATCAACATAAATTCTTATAAAATTTAATTAGTTTATATTAGATCATTCCCATTGAAACAAAGTTCAATAAGAAGATTAATATACTTAAAAATGTTATTGAAAAAAAAAAAAAAAGATAAATACAGTAACAATTGTAATGTTGATAAAATTTTGCAAAATAATTAGAGGATTAGCTAGAAATTGCTAAAAAAACGGTCAAGTTTCAAAACGTCATAACTTTATCCAAAAATCATTTAAATTTGATGAAAAAAGAAATACTTTAAAGCTTAAGGATTCTTTTTTTAAATTAAAGTATATTTTATTAAAAAATTGACCTTATATTGACAATTTTTGTAAATTTTAATGTAACTTGCTAAAAACATTGACAAGTGTATTTCAACTATTTTATTGCATTGTTACTGCATGATACTTTTATATTGCAAGTCAATATTGGTTTCCTTTTTTTGATTGTCATATGGCTACACCAAAAGTATTTTTATGTATGTAAAAATGTGTGAATTGCAAAAAAACAATGATGAAATTATAACATGAAGTATTCATTTCACTGTTCATCATTTTACATGCAAAAAGTACGTTTCAACTTAAAACATAATGACAAAAATAACTCCAGTATTTTTATAAGTAGATTGCAGATGTATCAAGTGGTTATATAATCACATTAGAAAATCTCCAATGAAAGTGGAAAATAATTCACTCGAAAAAAAAGCAATAAAAATAAGTCAGCATTAAAATTATTTGACCAATTTCCGGGTGATTGACAATTACTAAACGAACTTTTGTAAACTACTCTACATAAACGTAATATAAAAAGCTTATGGAACAAAGCCCAACAGTTGCTTTAGGTTGTGGAAAGTACCTGAATAGGTGCTTCGAAATACTTGGGAGAATTCGTTTTAAGTGAAGCTAAAGAATTTGGCTTAGTACGATTGAAGATAAAATTAAATAAATTTAACCGATGCTCGAAGGTATCAAATAACAAACCAATGAGGCTGTTATTATAAAGGATACTACCAATCACGATCATCGTGAATACAATCTAGAACCAAAAGAGTGTTACTTGTAACCACACACACTGTTATTCTGCAAAACTGTATATCAGTTTTGTTATTTGTTATTATTTTAAGTTATAATTATTATAAGCAGTACCAAAAAGACATTTTAGTAGCTATGGAAGAAAAAGAAAGTTTTTTCTTTTTGAAGAGGAAAAAGAAGAGAAAACAAATTGACAATTTTTTAGCTCAATCAATAATAGATATAACAACTCAAAGATATGTTTAATTAAAATTTTCTGATTTAATTAAATTCTGTGTTAATTTCATGTATTATTAAAATTTTTTTTTATTTTGTATTTGCGATATGAATAATTAATAAGTCCTATTAAGAAATAAATTGTTTATAGACATAAATTTACAGGTGCAACTGCAAGTATAATGTGTAATGTACGATTTACTTATTTATTAAGATATTTACCTGCATGTAAAAAGGTTCTAAAGCATCTTGCTTCGAGCGAGGTTCACATTTCAAAGTTTTTGTCATTGACACAGTTTTTTGAAGATCTTTCCATACAAAAGGCTCTATTGACACCATATAACTATAACAAATTTTATCGTTATCGATCATTTTTAATAAAAAAAGCATTAATAATTGCAATTATTATTAAAAATTATAACTGACCCATCAATGCTAAAGAAAAGCCAGTAAATATTCGTTGGTGTGTATACAGCATCTAACGGGAGATTCAGTTTTTCATCTGGAAGTACTGTTCCAACACACTCTACCTCATTGCCATGTTTCGTCATATAATAGACCGAAACTGGCTCACTAAAATGATTATGTACCTACAATGTTTGATTATTTTAGATGAATTTGAAATAAATATTACAACATTGGATTTAGAGAACAGTAATTTTAAACATACTTGTAAAATGCTTCGTAACGTAACAATAGTACTTCCATCTTCAACAATTACATCAGAAATGACACCCCATTCTTCAGAACTTTCTTTGCGATATTTTAGTGGGAAAAAACGTTTGTCTGCTCTCAAAACTGGAATTTCTAATTTCGTTTCAATATTTTCGAACTAAAAAACAGAATGATTTGAAATGTAATACAAATGAAAAAATGTTAAATTAATAAAATAAAATTTTTTATTTATTACCGAGACGACAAATCTGTTATCAACTCGATCTTTCACAAATGAATCAGAGTTCAGTTGATCAAGAAGACGCACTTCAGTCGAACCTACTTTTGGAGCCAATTGTACAGAGGCTCCTGTTTCCAAAATAACTTCAGAATATGTTCCCTGGCCTGCATAATCATTGCCTTTATCAGTAACCTAAAAAAATTAACTTTTTAATGTAAGTTGATTAAAACTAAATATATAAATTAATAGTGGAATATGTGAAGTAATAAATTGACAATATTTATTTTACCTTAAAATTACTGTGCTCTAAATCAAGACACATAGTTAATCCAGTTTCATTTTTCAGTACGTAAGGAGCCACTTCAATTTTTGAAGTTTTGCTATCCTTTTCCATAGCATTTGAAAATGCATTACCCAGCTGCTTTAAAACATCAAGGCACGTTTTTGTGACAGATATTTCTAAGTTTTCCTACAAAATAATTGTTTTATTTTTTCTTTACATGAATTATCCTGAAAATTCCTGTTACTACTAATATCATCTAATAAATATTGATGGAATATACTCACTGAAGAAACAACATCTATAGACATTTTTGATGTTTGTTGTAATTCTTCAGGTTCAAACTCTGAAGACGGACTTGCAACAAACGTACTTGCACTTTTGGAATCAGTTGAAACATCATAAAAAGCAATCTGTAAAAGTAAAATTGTTTTTTAATTATACTTTATATGAAATAAATCATTATAAATCGTTATAAGTAAATCATTATGATTTTCATATTGTTTAATAAATTACCTTCGTTTTTAATTCCCAAGGAGTTGAAATTCGTTTTCCGTTCTTCATACCTTCCATTGGTTCAATCAAAGGTTCCCACAAAGCTAATCGACTATTATAATACGCCATAACAACAGACATTTTCGCATCAATAGTCATCTTTAACAAAAAGTTGGTTACCATTCTTTGATTGTTTATTTATTCGTAATATTTAAGCATTTACATAACTTACAGTTTTGGTGCTCCAGTCATTAACATTACTCTGAAAACCTAAATGAAGTAGTAGCATTGGCAAGGTTTTGTTTCCAACTCCAGCTTCTAGAGTAAGTAAAATCGTGGGAGCCGAAATTATAGCTATTTCTGGTTTATAAACAACTTCTTCTTGCTCAATATAGAAATAATCTTCTGAAACTTCCTCTCCATATTCTAAATGGAAAAATAATATGATTACTCGACAAATATAAATAAACAATTTAGTTCTACTTTGAATGTTATAATTTTTGCAATTCAAAATTAAATATTACCTGTTTTGAGGAACCAGTAATCTTTTTCCTCAAATGGTGTTATTATCCATAGCCCTGAATGGTCTGATTCAGGATTTTCATTTTCATCAATCCCTTTATCAGTCTTTGTTGCTGTATGCACTACTTTATTTAATATTTCAATAACGCCTAAAAAATATAGCCAAATTAAAAGATAATATTTTGTTTGTGCCCTTTTTTATAAGTGGACATGGCTAATACCTGGGGAAACTGACAAATGGATATCAGTACACGAAACATCAAGATGTAAACCTTTTTCTTCTGGTGTAGATCCAACAACACTTATACTACAAGGTTTCAAAACCTAAAACGTACATTGTTATATAACTGTATAGACTTTATTTATGTAATTAGTGTCAAACTAAAATGAGATAGTAACCTGATAAATCCAGTCGGTTCGTTTCTCTGGATTGTAAATACCAGCTAATAAAGTGAGGTCTTTAATTGAGCCTGTCATAACTTGTTTCTCTCCCACTAAACGCAATTTTAATTTCAATTCCGTCTAAAATATATATAGAAATTCATTGTTTGTAATTATTAATTTTAATATAAAATATTGTAAACCATGTATGATATTTACATTTAGTATAACACAATTAGAATTGATGTCATCCATATTCTCCAACAAAATAATATCTGGTTTCTCAATGTGCAAATTAATAGTCATTGCAGTTTGATTGGTGCTTTGTACTTGATTTGATTTCTTTTTAGAAGCAGATTCACTATGAGTTTTTTGTTGACTTTGAATAGATTGACTGGAAGACTGTTCCACATTAAAGAAATCTTTAACTTTCATCAGATAATCCATCGAAACTAAAATACTGAATGAGAAAACTCGAACATCAACTGGAAAGTTAATCAATTAGTCAATGTTTCAAAATTTAATTGTTAATTTTCAATAGAAATATTTCTTTTAAACATTAACTCACCAAACATATCTTTAGGATCTTTCTTTACTGTAACATCCAACATACTTCTAACTGGCTTTGAGCCCTTTTCTTTATTAAAATCTTCGATTTGTGGCACTTCAGAGGTTCTTTCCATAATTCTTACAAGCGAACCTTTTCGGCACTGCCTCGTATCATCCAATGTACAATTCATCAACAAAACCGTAGTTGCTAATAATCCGTTTGAATAAATTTGGCCTTTGACAGCAAAATACGTCAAACAAAATTTAGCCAAGCCATTTTCAGGGAGGTGTAACGGAGACGTTTTTGACTGAAGCTGCAAATAAAATAAAATGTTACCTTAATTTTTAAGTTTTTAAAAATTCAATCAATAAATAAAAAAATGATAAAAACGCTACCATTTTAGATCCTCCAGTAAACAAATCAATCACAAAACTATCCATAATGAATTCAAATTTGATAGACGTTTTAGTTAGTTTTTCATCAAGTGTGTCTTGTTTTGTAATTTCTACTTCAGTTTTTTCTGTAAAAGTAATGTAAGTTATAATTGATAATGAAATCAGTTGACAACGACAAAATATAATATCTATGATTATTGTGAAAATGAAGGAGGAGGATCTTTTACTAACGTATTTTTGTTTTACTGGCATCTTCAGTAATGGATTTTCGTTCACGAGTTGGAACTGAAATTTGTTGTGGACATTCAAATTCTTCTGCTAAATTGTCATTAAGTACATTCAATATTGTCGCATAATCTTCCTGACTGAGTAACAAATTAATTTTATTCAATCGTCCAAACATATCAATATCTGGTATTTCAGTGAACCATGCAGTTGACAAATTCCGCTTCAACAGTAAAGTAAAACTCACTGGTTGAAGAAGTAAGACTTCGTTGTTAGCAGTAAATGTTTCTTTATCTAATCTTACTCTAAAAGAAAAAGAATATTTATTAAATTTTAAGTAAAAATGAAATATATGTAAGATTTTTACTTTTTTTTAATCTAACCTTGACAGTTTCAAATTCTGCAACTCAACTTTCATTTCGTCAACTAAAGGAAAATTACCAGCTTGGTTTGCAACATCTAATTTGTTAATAAAATTTCCAATTGTTAAGTTACCCATGTCAAGCATTAAACAGTGCTCACTTTTCGAGTTCATTGGGACATAAATAACAGGTGCCTATAACAAATTTCTTTGTTAGAAAATATGTAAATGAATGAATAAATGAATAAATATAAGAGAAAAGTTAAAAATTAAGTATTATGTAATAAATTCAAACCTTAATTTTGACTGATAACTCTATACGAGCCGCTTTTTCATGAACATCTTTTATATTTGTTTTTGCTGCTTCAGCTGCTGCAGCTGATGCTTCTTTAATTGCTTGTTGCGCAGTTTGGAAATTATTTAAGAAATTCTGCAAGAATTATCCATGATAGTAATATTTATGCATATCTTATTTTATTGTAAATTAAAAAGAAGTTATAAATGAAAAATGAACATTCCTTACCATCACTCCAGTAAGGAAGGCATTTAGAAAGACAACTCGGTGACATCCCATTATGACTTTGATGGACATATTATTTTTATCCAATTCGTTTTCATCAAGATTATACATTATTGCTTGTACTTTAAGTGATTCTGATCCTTCAACACAAATGATCTAAAAAAACAAAGTTTATCAATGAAGTACATTGTTATTTTAACAATTATACTAACAGTAAAAAAATCAACTCAATACCTACATTTTTATAATAAGTGTCATTATGTAAATCTGTTATATTTATTTCGCTGAGGTTTACATTTGCCTGAGAACAAGACGATTTCATAATATAGCTAGCAGCAATCCCTTTAATTAAAAAGGCACTAATATTGCGAACATCGCTCATCACTTTCACTCCAATGTTACCGATAGTGGCACTAATTTCAAAGTCAATGATTTCTGTCTGAGATTTTTTAGGTTCTGAAAATTCAATAAACATTTAACATTTGTCTTATACCTAAATATACAATAAAATATAATTATTTACGTAAGTTGCGAGCGGACAAAATGAAAACTAATCATTTCCATGACGAAAGTGTCCTGCATGACATGGATAGATTGCACAATATACTAATAATTATAATCAAAAAAGACATACTTGATGTTGATGGTTTACTTTTCTTCTGAATCTGTTCTTTGATGAATAATGAAGTTTCTTCTGGAATCGTCGCCAACTGGCCCACTTTAGTAATTATTTTTTCTTGTATTTCCACGTCAACTTCTGTAGTTTTACTGCTTATTTTATCCTTTAATTCAATAACACTTTGTTAAAACTGTACCGCTCTTTAATTTAAATATTAAGTCTATGTCTACCTTAATAGATTACATACTTGAATGTTTGTTATAAACTGTAGTGTATTCACAAGGGCTTCTTGATGAAGACAAATGTCTAAGGTTGCAAAGTCGAGTTTTAACAATTTGACAACTGAACGGTGAGTTGTAGTAAAATCAGGCGATCGTTTGTTGACCTGAAAAAATAAATATGATTATTAAAGAATTACAATGTACTGAAATAGTGCGATAATAAAAAAATACTTTACATTAACATATTTAATGGTAATAAGATCGATTCCAGTTATAGGGGTGTTTATCATGTGAACTTCTCCAGTGTTATGATTTTGTTTAACTTCAACGCCACCTAATCTTAGAGTTATTTCTTGATCAAAAGTTCGATTCAGCATTTCCGCTTCTAATTTTGTTACTTTGAATGCCACAAATGGAGAAACAGTAGCCGTCTCTTCTTTGGTGGCAATAGATAACTTTAGTTCTAAAAAAAATAAAAAATATTTATAATATTTACATGCATATGTATATAATATTTGGACATAAAATATAAAATTGTATAAAAAAAGTAGTTCTAACCTGTCATGACAAATCTTGCTTCTAGATCTGTTGTTTGTCGTAGTGGTGTAGAATCATCCTTTTTGACACTTTTCTTACTAGGTCCTGTTAGGTCTTTTAATAAAGATAACTGAGACACCGACTTTGACTATAAAAGAAAAATTATTATATATGTATAACAAAACGATAAAGTAATTTTTTACATGAAGAAAATATGTTTAAAAACATTTTTTTAACAAGAAATATATCATTCAGTGCAGATTATGCGTATCATATTCTAAAAAAAAGAGACAAACTAACCAATGACTTTCGTTTAAGGTCCAATGATTCTTCATCATCTTTTGGAAATGGTATACTTTGTGCTATTGCAATTGCTTCTAATAAACGACTTTCTAAAATTGTGAAAAAATACATTTGTTAGAATATTATAGAACCAACAATATTATTATAAATATCTTTTTAACTTTAACCTGTTATATTGATGGTAACTGAAGGTAGCTCCCCGAGCACACGCATTTTAGGCAACGCAGGATCATCCATAATTAGGCATTTATGAAATTGTATTTCTAGCAATGTAGGCTGCACAATTTTCATTGGATTGATTTCACTTGTTAAAGCATTCCGCCAATCTTCTTCTAATTTAGAAATTAGCACCTGCAATAATAATTATCTTGTATTCAAAATTGTGCTTGTGATAAACCGAGATCAAAAACTTTGAATCTTTGAACTTACTTGAAAGTTTTCTATTCTTAAAGTGAATTTATCATAACTCTGATCTCGAAGGTGCGCCATAATTTCTTCTTCACTTTTTCCCATACTCTTTAGTTGACTCACTCTTATTTCTTGTAAATTTTTATCTGTATTTTGAAGCTTTTCAATGGATCGTATTTTTAAGCTACCAAAGTTGATTACAAATAATGATTCGTTGCCATTGTACAAACCACCGTGAGGGAAAATAAGCTGTGAAGCTTGTAAATCCACCTAAATCAAGCGATAATCTCAAATTTACTTAAAAATAAAAATTAATTAAAAATAATTATAAAAAATATTTCAGTATGTTGCATAAATTGTTATAATAACTTTATAACATAAAATTCAAAGCATTATTGTGTCATACCTGAATGTCTAAAACTGAATGTTTTTGAATAGCATATTCAAGACCCAAAGCAGACATTTCCTTTAAGTTTTCTAATCTTTCAGCTGCAGCTGCCTGAAGTCTAAAGAATAATTTCATAAGTTTTATCCAAATATTGCATAAGTAATTTCACAAATAATAAATTAGCCAAATGCAGAAGAAATATTTAGAAATAAGAAATACTCACTGACTTAATGTTGATGGATTTTGTATTTTGAGCATGTTAACTAATTCAATAATGGTTTGTGCATCATACACTATGTGAACGGAACAACCTTTAACTATTATACATTCACCACATGATTTTTGCAGTGGATTTTTTTCGTAAGAAACAGATAATAAAGCAGTCGCAGTATTAGTTGAATCAGAATTAAATAAGGAAGGAATTTTATTTCCTTGTTGTACTCCAAGTAGTTTTAAATCTCTGATTGACGTCGTAACTCTATATAAAATAAAAAAAAATCATATTTTTTAATAGACTTAGAATTAAGTACAAGATATAAATAAATGAAACGTACGAAATCCCATTTGCAGAAGGCCTGGATTTAAATCCAGCATGTACACCAGTAAATTCAAGGTCTAAAATTTGAGGATGCTCTTTATCTGTATCTAAAAGTAAAATCTGCAGTCCATGTAAATAAAAGCTTGCGCAGGTTTCTTCATAATTTTCTGGATAGTGAGCTGGAACTGAGTTTTCCTGATAATCAATGGCTCTATATAATTTTTCTTTTTCTTGAGGAGTCATTGCTTCTTCAAACTTGCGCACTGAAAATAATATAATACATATAAAATTTAAGAGTAGTCAACTTTGACAAAGTAAAAAGACTCTAAAAAGCACAATTTTAATGTTATGTTGAAATTACTTATTGCAGCTGCAGAATTAAGTTCTTTGATTTCTTCTTCTTTTGGAGCACCCCAAAGGAATCCAAACCATCCACGACTAGCTTTAAGATTTTTTTCCTTTTCTGCTAACCTTTCAACCTAATATTTTAAAACAATCATTTTCATTTTCTCTCTCTATATATATAATATATTAATGAAAAATTGAATAAAGAATAATATACCTCAGTTTCGATTTGATGTCTGATAATAACCAAATTAAAAAGGTCCAATTTGTGTTCACACTCAGTAATTTGATCATCTAATTCAGATGGAACTTTCTTGCAAGTCAGTTTAGAGTGATATATTTTAGCATACAGTTTACAAGTTTCTCGGTGATCTTTCATATGATTCCAGTCCCAATTCCTATGCGCTCTTCGCACATTTTCTTCCAAAATACAAGTGTAAGCAAAGTGCCACCTATAAATAAGTATTCATTAACTATTTCATACATTGTTTGATTACATAAAGAGAAGATTACCTTTGAAGAAAAATAAAACAAAAAAACAACAAAAAATTATTAAAACATGTTAAATTTTTTGTTTTAGATCAATATATCAACCTTTGATTTTTATATTTTAATTATTTCCATTCTGAAAAACTAATGAAACCCATCAAAGGTGGCATTTCACTTTAATTGAATGTATAAAATTGATTTTTTTTTTGTTATAACAAATACCATTCTTTATAATATCCTCTGTAAGATGGTACGTCAGGTCTATATTTACGGTACGGTGCAGCCTTTCTTGCTTGATCAAGTCCTTCACCCATTTGCATCAACATTTGGTATTGTTTTTTAGTCAAACCTATCCTTAATTTTTGCATTTCCATATCAAGCCATACTTTTGGTATTGTATAATTGCTTCCATCAGATTCTGGTTTAGGATTTAGCTTTAATTTGGCCTTTACGTTTATTGGACCCAATACTAAATACAAAATATTATTTATATATGATTGTTATATTGCAAATTTCACATGGAATTTAAAAATTGTATAACAATAAATATTTTATAAATTTTTTATCAAGATACTATTGATTTTAAGAAATTATAAAACTTACAATACTGATAATCCTCAGGTATATAATCTGCAGTGGCAATACTCTCAGAAAATATTTGGATATAATTTGTACTTGGTTGCTTACTAAATTGTACTACTGTAGGATTTAAATAAAATGCAAAACCATCCATTGTACACAGCTGAAAAAGTTATTTAATATTATATTGTATAAATATTAGTATATAAAGTTTACTAGGATTTGACAAATTTTATTAATATGCCACCTATAATAAAAGTTTCATTCATAATTTTGATGAATATATAATAACGTATTATACATATTCAAATTTACTAATAAAAAGATAATAAACAAAAAACAGATATCAAATCATAATAGTCTGTACATGGTTTTGATACAAACTTTATAAATTTGTTGAATGGCATGCATGTCCTTCAAATTTCCAGTTGTTGTCCAAGAATCTGTACAACTTTCCAAAGCAAATATGTTGAGAGTGAAACCCACAGAGAACGGTCGATCTTTAAATGTCGTATGATCTTCGTATCTCACATGAATCTTTTTTATTTCAACATGAATATTCTTGATCATACGAGCTATCAATTTTTCCATCATTGAATCGTCTACTTTTTCTTTCACTGTCAAAATAGAAATTATCAGCGTGTAATTTTGAATGAAATCAAGTGATAACAATTAAACAATGAGTTATTTACTTTTAACTTCCATTTCCCGATTTTTTGCAATTCGAACAAGCTCGGCTCGTTTAGCTTCCAAAGCAAGTTTTGCTTCTTTCTCGGCATCATATTTTACTTGACTAGTTGGTACAACAAGTAAAAATAATTCTTCTATTATTGCATCTATTTGTCCATTCCACATATCTTTGAAAGGTATTTTTAGTACCAATTTTCCTAAAAAATGTTTAGTAATAAATAATATTTATTATTCATAAATTTAAAATATTTTAATTTTGTTAACAGTGTTATCATTTGACAAACCTAATCGGCCATATTCTAGTTTTATAGGTAAGTTAAGGACATCTAGAGCATTTCCTTTTATTAATAAATCTGTTAATACCACATCACCTGAAAATAATTAAAAATTAGTAGTTCTCATTTTTTAAAGAACATTATTTTAAATAAAAGAAATAATTTTTACATTTATAATTTAAATCAAAAATTGGAAACGTTTTACCGTCTGAAAATTTAGATGTAATAAATATTTTCCTGTATACATTAAATAAAATAGACATTTAAATGTCTTACATAAGACCGCGGAGTTATTTAAAAATATCATGCAAATCAAAAAATTAGCAATCGACAAGATATCGGAGCGCTTTAACGGTCACAGGAATGGTTTATAACAAAAATAGAAAGTGATGTCATGATTATATATTTCATCTTAACTACCATAATTACGTGAGGAACGTGTGAATGACAAATCTTACAATATAGTTAACAATGCTTCATTTAAGTCAACATATGGTATTGTTTGTACAGTAAAACATTTAAATAAAGAATAAATTTTCATTTTATAAGTAGAAAGAGAATAATAAAAATGCTTACCTCCCCATAAGCTGAGATTGAGTTGCGAACAATCTAAATTCTCAATGTATTCGCCAAGAAATTTGTTTATAAGCTCTGTTACAATTGATTCGAAAACCATTTTCGTTTTTAATTTAAAATTTCAATACAAATTCAACAAGTATCATGAATAATGTTATCGTTTTGATTACAAAACCAAGGCCACTTGCTGCAACCTCCTGATTATTGCCTTTTATCCTGATTTTGTGCGATATACATTTTTCACATAACCTCACTGCTTTTTTCTCTCTGTAAGACTAAATTAAAAAATTTAAACTCTCCATTTCAAATCAATGCGTTGTCCAACAATTGTGTCAATCACTCAACTTGCGTTTCATTTTTCTTTGTCAACAAAACTATTTCAAATTCAACTCAATTGTCAGACCAAAATAAAAGCTCTAAACAATACACATTACTCGAAAGTAAAAAGAAAACATCGCGCACTTTGGAAAAATTGTGATTATTACCTTTTATCGTCTTTCCATCAGAGTCATTTCGTGTTTTATGTATTACACTGCTTTACCACGTTTATTGTTTATCATCGATAACTTACTGTTTTTATTCTGGCGAGAAAATAGGAATTTACGTAATCAACGAGATTTCGCGCTTAAATCTCGGCGCGCGAATTTTGAATTAAATTACGGGCGCCAGAATCTTAGGATAAGAATAGTATGAGATCTAAACCATCGGAATTCAATAAAATTTTGCTTGATGATTAAAAATATTGATGATGAAAGTATTGCTCGATGATTTGCCAAAATTGTATGAAAATCGCCTATCTTGATCTTAACTAAGATATTTGGAGTCAAAGTTGAAAAAAAAGATATATATATTATTCTGATTTCTTCAGTGTAATTTCTCTAAATTGTAACTTTAATTTCAAATAGGAAATTTTGTTGAAAATTTGTGAATTTGAATAATTTAATGAAGTGTTTCTTATTATTTTGTTAAAATACTTACGACAAAAAAATGTACAAAACTCAATTCTTCTTCTTCTCAATTTCTTCTTCAACGTTGTTTGCAACTAATATAAAAATTTATCATAGGTAGTAAAAATATAAATTGACTTATTGTATATGGTAATATGTGTAATTTATTTTGTTTTTTCGACTTATCAAAAACTATATACTAAGTACATTTTGTTTATAACATCAATTACCATCACGTGTGTACAATACTTGATCAAAACTGTACAAATACATATCAGAATGTATAAGTTTGACTTAAAAATATATCTGTTTCATCTGAAATTATGTAGAGTTTTAAAAGGATGACGAATATTTGTTGCCACGAAGTTATTCTTTATTGTAAAAAACAGAATTATTTTGATGAAAAGAAAAAACACGTCGACTTTTTATTTAATGCTGAAGTATGATTACAATATTGTATTGTAGATGAAAACTTTCTCTCTCTCTCTTTTTTTTAGTATTTATACATGAAACATTTTTTTTTTTTTTTTTTTTGTAATTACAACATACTTTTGTAAACAAATAGACGCATTTTATCCAAATTAATTTTCTACAAAACAAAAAATACATAATGTTAACTGTAACCGATCATTCGGAATCCTCTTAAACGTTGTTATAATCATTTTCAATAGTTTCCCACGTCAAATATAATTGTATACTTAAAAACAACAGAATAATATTTAAATTAATATAGAATATATACAACTTTCAATATGTGACAGTAAAAAATAAAATTACAAACTCTTATGATGCTGTACTGCTTTATACTTAATTATACATAGGAATCATTTTACCGAAAATATCAAAGACAGTTAAATGGTTTATGAATAAATATTAAGAAAAAAAATTTGTCATTCGTTATATAATGAAATGCTATTTTCAAAATACACAATATATACGACATCATATCAACAGTACAACAGGAACACTGATATGAATGGATAAAATATTATAGTGTTATAGTTTAATTTTCATTTTTTACATTTTAAATCATTTTGTGTTAATTTTTTAAATTATAACATATTTAAAGCCGATTCCAATAATTATCAGCGGTCCTTAGAAGTAACGCGTCGTAAGAAACTCGATCTGTGCTTACGACTGTTGGCAAGATTATTCAGAAATGATTAGATAAATGCTACGAAAAGTCACGAGACAAGAAAGAACTATTAAAAAAAAAAAAAAAAATTACAGTGAAGACAGCAAAAAATTCAAACATTACTTTTAATAAGGTGCAAATAAAAATGAGAGAATACAAATTCACAAAATTAGCCCACTTAACAATATTTTAATTTTTTT
>JABFOV010000130.1:0-31453 GCA_022817685.1 Aradophagus sp. ZL-2020 | reverse complement strand
AAAAAAAAAAAAAAAATTACAGTGAAGACAGCAAAAAATTCAAACATTACTTTTAATAAGGTGCAAATAAAAATGAGAGAATACAAATTCACAAAATTAGCCCACTTAACAATATTTTAATTTTTTTTGTCTAATTAAAATTTTTAATTTTCGAATTTTTCGCTGAGGATTTCAATTAATATTTAAAATTAATTAAAACGGTATATCACATTTTCACGTTTTGATATCGTTAATCTACCTTATTTATACATTAATATATAAAGAACAAAAAAGAAACCAATTTTTTATGAAATATTAAATTACATTTTTAATTTTATGATAACGTAAAAACATTGTTTTCAATTAACAAATTAATTTTGATATATTATTCTGTTAAATATTTCAATATGCTATACACAAATTCGTTAATTTATTGTTATACAATTTACAATAATAATACGGATGAAACATGATTAATTATGCCGTCATTTAAATTTATTATACGAACTTCAATGTTTTATACACGCTAACAGAAATTTCAAGCTTTTATTGCAGAAACCACCTTACGCAAAAATAACGTAGAGCGTTTTAAGCAATCATAGCAGGATTCTTCCTACTTATAATAGTGGGACCACTTGTGCGGTAAACGCATAAGCTCACGCCAATATTGCTCAAAGTACTTCAAGCAAATGACGTGGAGCAGTCTCTGGAAGCAAAGCTTGATATTTCTTTCAGTGCACTTTTAATATTACTTTATTACTTTTTAATAAAAGTAGAAAAAAGAAGTTTACGCTTAATGACTATATGGTGGAGACCATAAAAAGAATAAAAAGAGTTATCTGTGTAGCAGATTTAAATTTTTTTTCATTCATACTTAAATTTATATAGTAATTGACTTCACAATATACAATGCAATTATTAATATTTAATAATTAAATTGTATTTCAGCCATTTATTATTCACTTTGATTATAAATAAATGCATACTACTCAGATAACTTATAAACAGACGATGCCTTCATAAATTTTCTGAAATAATTACTTAGAACAGATCTATCAATAATGAATAAGAATGATAAAAAATGCATATTTTGATTAAATAATTGTTACATCAACAATGTCAATGATAGTAAGAAAAAAAGTTAATTAATGAAAAATGACTACATGACAAATTTTGATAAAAACATTTTGATTAAAATAAACGTTAATTTGTATAAAATATTTAGATTAAAAAAAAATTAAATATTGACTTAATGCTAAATAAAAGCGTAATGAATACTTTTTTTTTTCCTTTGAGATATCAGTCGCAGTCTTGGTTTGTTTCCTTGAAAGTCACTGTCGTTAATATCTTAAATTAATTATTAAAAACAAAGGAAAAAGTTATATAAAATATTTTAGTTATTTTCAAAGTCACTGACAAAAAAAAAGTTTAAAACAGCACAACTTTTGATTGGTTACGGACTTAAACGCATCGCCTGGTTATTTTACATAAGAAAATAAATAATAAAATTTCGATGATGTATGCTGTGTTGTTACAAATAAATATGAATTCAGCGTGCCCACGTTTTACACGTATTCTATACACCGTTTGCTAAATATCATAAGTCGAAAGAAGTGTCAGAGCCATGGTGATGTTCTTCTGTTAACAGGGGTTCTTGTTCCACCACCATATGAACTGTAAAAAAATTCTTTTTCATGCATCATACTGAATAACTAAGACATATTTGTATCAATTTCTAATTAGTATAATTTTTTAATTATTTAACAATAAAACGATTCTGAACAGAAGAAAAAAAATGTATCTTTTATAAACGTACCTTGAATTTTTTTTATCAAAAGTTATAACAAAATGAAAACAAAAAATGTGTACACAGATAACAAAATGTTTTCAAAATGTGTAATTATGAATTTGGGGTATTTTTATTACCAAAAGAAATGGTATAAAAAATTGTTAAAAAAAGGCTTAGCAGAAAGAATTACATGCAGAGGAAGTGAATTCTCCCTATCAGTTTTGTTAAACAGAGTACAGAAACATTCGTATTTTAAGTTGAAAAGGGTCATGCATGTTACATTTGAATAGAAAATAAGGTTTTGTTATAAATAATCAACATTAAATTGTAAAGCATTCTCAAATCAATTAAAACTAGCTGAAATATCAAATAAAATTCACTGGACATATTTAGCAATTACAATTTACGTACCTGAAGATGGTTCGATTTCAGAATTTTATTATTTAATTTATTAAAAAATGATAAACGAAAATGATTTGTAAAAATATATTTAAAACTATATGAACTGTATCTACTAATATGAACAAATGTTGTAAAAATGTGTGTAAAAAGATGTCCCATGTCTTTTTTGACCTATCCTATAATATTTATTACTCAAAATTGTTTGGTCATAAGAATAGAGAACCTATCTGTTATCCAGTCATTTTATTTTAAAATTACAAACATAATAACGTATCGAATCACGTGTAACCATCAGCCTTCTCCACATTGTAATCAATCATTCAGTTAATCAATCAACCAATCAGTCAGTCAATCTATTTATCAATCTATCAAAATCAACAATTTAAGAATACAACTTAAACAAGTAAGTTTTTCAAGTGAATGCTCTTACAATTTTTGAACTGATAGTAAAATAAACAACGCAACCAATCAGAGAGTTAAAAATAGAGGGTTTTCAATGAAAGCATCAAGTGTGTAGATATTTACAATTGAGAAACATACACCAAAAGCGTAAGCACATTTACGTCGGACCATCTAGAACACTATTAACTTTAAACTAACGCATGACCTTTGCGATTTCACTGCAAATACTCTGTTTGTTAATTTACGAAATAATTATTTCGTTATTGTTACGCTTCTAACATCGTTTTCTCTTAAGACAGTTATTAAGTTATCAGGAAATTAATGCAAAAAAGTTTAAAAAAAGTTTTGAAAAGTAAGAAATAAAAGAGAACACACTTGAAATAATAAAGTATAACATATATAAAGGATCTGACCTTTTTAAATAGCTTACTTATACACATTTATAGTTTTAAATTTCTACTAAAACATATACAAGACGCTGATATAAAAATATATACATATCTATGTATATACTATTTATAGTAAATATACAAGAATTAAAATATTCGGTTGAATTGTTGGCTAGTTATACTTGATGTTTCAAAAAGTGCCAATTCATTATATCATCCTCATCTGATGTTTCATAATTCATTGTGAACACATTTGAACATTTTGTTTCTTATTTGTTTCAGTTAATTCGATATTCGTTTATATATTTGTATTATATCTATATATAATTTATGGATGGGAGGAATGGACGAGTAAGGTGCAATGTAATAACGAATGACTGTTATCCTATGAGTTTGAACAAAGAACCATAGCAATGGCGTATTTTATCAATCATCTATGTCATGTTGAGTGTCAAAACGTACTTTGCATTCATTATCACAATTACACCCTAGTGAGACTTTTTAGCTACTCTATTACGTTGAGTTCTGTTAGTACCGTTTTTCTCCGTACTGCTGAAAGCCTTCAAACTACTTGCACGGTGACCGTACGGTATCCTGAACAACTGGATATTTAAATGATTACAAATTTCGATACAAACTTGAGCACAGTATCGCAAGAGGTCGAGTGTTACCCATATCTGAAAGCGACAATAATGTATGGAATTATTACACTTGCATTACAATTGCATACAAATTTTAGCATTAAATTCACTTACAAAACATAGCCACAATACATAATATTCCTTAATGAAAAAGTTGAAGTACTGATTGAGGAATAGCATTGCTGGTCCAATCAGTGAACTATCTAAGTATTGCATTTCACTTTTCGTCATTTGTGCTACCTGAAATTTGAATAACGAAACGATTAATTGTTAATTTGATTTAATTATTATGATTTTTGTATTTATTTTTTACTAACAATAGTAGTCATGTTGACATTCTATTTTAATTTGATTATGTAAAGTCAGTAGGTATATATTAATGTTTACTCACCACAAGGCGATTGGTAACTTTGGCAGCGACCATGCCAAAAGAAAGTATATAAAGAGCTGGATGATTTTCGTACACATGTTCAGCGCTTTTTCTGTAGATTATAAAAGCTGGCACGACCACAAAGCTAAAGGGGATGATCGGAGAAAGAACTGACGTTCCCTGAAAATAATCGTATACACTGTAGCCAAATTCTTACTATTAAATAGTCTACTGTCACGCTTATTCAAGGTGATGCCTTTTTAATTACACCATGTAAATGAATACTTTTGTTTGCGATTTGTTGAAATGCATTTTTTGTACTTTCAGCAATGTTCAATCACCACAAAAAAAAAGTAAAATAAAAAAAAATGTTAACGAATTTAAAAGTTGCTTCTTTTTAAGATCCGCAAACCAACATTTAAAAGTTTAGCACTCGCCTGATCATGAATAATAGAACGTGTACAAAAACAAATATGCAAAGACACAAGCGTGACAATGTATAAACATGATATGCATGCTTATCGAAGTAGTATCGTTTTACAGACAAAACAAAATGCATATTGTTGCTTCAATATTGATAGTAGCAATAATTACATTTTAAAATCTGCATTTAGTTTTGAAAAAATAGTTTAATAATAATAGCAATTTTTATTATTGTACACGTGACAAGTAGTCGTACGCAATATCTTGTAAATTACATTGCGTTTATTATTAATGCAATTACATAAACTGCCATTCATGCTAACAACTCATTATTCATCTACAACTAATGACTACGTAATGAAGAAGAAAAGCTTAATGCAATTTGATAAGAATCCAGATTTAACCAAAAGCATGCGTAGATGATGTAGTTTTTAAATAAATTCTATAAATATATTGACAATGACAGTGACAGTGACACTGAATTAAATTAGGGATTAAACAATTGGAAAAGTTTTCATTGACGATCAAAATCATGAGAGGAAGATTGGAAAAACCTGGAAAATAAAAATGTGCTCAGTTTTTCACCATTGAGACATAGGCCCAGTATTTGAGGATATTTGTTGGACAAAAATAATGTATTTTAAGTAATTTTAAATTATATTTGGGTTGTCTAAAGCATGCTGTCGAAAATGGGCCTAAGTCGTCATAAAATAAGTTGAATATAATATAATTGGTGCACTACACATTGAGTTATATATCTCCTCTCGGACTTACTGCTACGGTGGAGCCGTTTTTGCCAACACCACCGACAAGTATTACGGACAAACTGTTGTACGCAAGTAAAAGAGCGATGGACACTACACCCCACAGTGGAAACACCTTCACTTCGGTGCCAGTGTATGGCAACTACATAAATTCATTATTGTTAGTCTATGAATGAACTGAATATTAGTAAATGCTACAATACAAACTGATTTATCAAATTTAATTAGTTAATAACTATTTCAATTTATATAAACTGACTTGTTAATTTTACTCCCCTTACTTACAAGACGATTGGTTTACATTATGAAAAAATACATTTACAACTAATCAAAGTTATTATTGTAATGATTTGTTAATAATTTATACTTTAATAAATTAAGAGGAAAAGTATTGATATACATGATATTCTAAATATTTTATAAAAGAATACGAAATAATTATAGTTATAATACAAAATACATATCAATTTCAGTAATAATACTTCAATTTTAACAAATTGTAATGTCTACTATTGGGTGCATGGAAAAGTATTTGTTGTTTTAAGAACAAGGTTTGTTAATCTAACAACTTTTTTTTTATTCAAACATGAACATTTTTTCTTCAATTGTTCACGTTATTAATTATGCAATTTGCGCATAAGAACATAAGATTTATAAGCTAATTTTAAAAATTAAATATTTTAAAAGAAAAACATTTATTTCTAAATAAAATTATAATTTAAATAATGCAATGTAAAACAATAATTACAACTAAAATGATAATTCAAATAAAATTATTCTAAGTGTGAATTTTGATGTCTAAAGTATGATATTTTATGAGCGAAACATGTACCTCTCTTAGCCAAAAGCAAACGTTGGCAAGAAAACAAATATCTTTGTTTGCGAAGATGTACATTAGATTCGTTATCGTTCTAATCAGAAGTGGAAACTATCATTTTGAGGTGCATATGAGATTTAATTACACTGAGAAAACTAAATAATCATGATAACTATTTAAATAGAAAAATGTACGACAATTTTTCTTAATGTATTTCTTACTTTCTTTTGTTAATAATTAGATTTTAAATAAATAAATATAAATTACTATATTCAATATTAATTATGACTTTTCTCAGTGATAAAAAATCTCGAAAAATACGTTTGCCGTAATCCATCATTCACCCCAAAATAAACATCACCTGCGCATGAAATTAACTACAATTCAAACTATACGTTGATTCAATAATTCCTTGATCAAAGTGTTGTAGTCATTCGTAAGTAGAGCAAGAGAAATATTATGAAATAACATAATACTTCTATAATCCACACAATGATTTGTTTATAATTTACACAGCCTAATACTCATTATACCATCTAGCTGCTAATACCAATCAACCGATGTTATAGACATGAAATAATGCGTTGTTAGTAACAGTAGTGTTAACAAGAAGCTTAATAATATATATGCATTAACAAAGTGTAAAAAAAAGATTGAAACCACCTACACTTGACGATATAAAAATTGATTGTATCATGAAATGTAGAGGCAGAAGACATACAAGTACATAATCGATCGAAATCGAAATTGTGGGTGGCCAAAATAAATTTGGCCAATGCTGTTTGAAAATTTGTCAAGATATTTTAAACCGTTGTTAGGAAAGTATAGATTGAAGAAACATATACATTTGCTTGTATACAGAGTTGAAGCGTAGATAAAATACTTGCAATCCACCGAGAATTAGGCGACAGGAGTACTGTACTAAACCGGTAGATAAGTGACTTACTGCAATTGTGGAACCATTTTTGCCAACACCACCAGATTCAAAGACTTTGCAGAATTCATAAAATACATGAACGTAGGCTGCATAAAATATCACCGCTACCAAGTTACTCAACGAACCGATTCCAGCCACAGGAATCTAAACAAATAGACAAACACTTGCACGTTACTTTATGTGTTACTTTGATTCATTTAATTTGAACTTTCCATAATATCGTGACACGCTACACCTATTAATATTCCATAAAGTGTTTAATTTTAAATATAATTACATCGGCGATTGACGAAAGTGATTTCATTTTCTTCAAGTCAAGTTTTAAATGTTGCTCACTGACTATCAATGCTGGCACATATCTCATAATTCATTTTCATTAAAACGTCCTTGTTCTTGAAGAGCGTCTCTAAATGCACATTATAAAATAAGTGAGACAATACAATGTGGATAAAAATGAATGTATTTATCGCACAACTCAATGCGAATAAATTTATTGCAAACTGAAATCTAAGATTTTATTGTTGATAATAAAAAGACTATTGCATTAATCTGTAGCCTGATAAGTTCAGTTTAAAATTTGATGGACAAGTTGGCATTGTGATAATGAATTTTGAGAGCGTGGAAACAGATGAACGGAGTGGGAAGTATTATGAGAATGTTAAATATTAAGAAATGATGCTGAGTGTCGGTTAGATTTCAGCGCCGCTCCTCATGCCATGCTGGTCCCATTATTTGCATCGCAAATGAAATAGGCTAACTATCGAACTTACAGCCACAGTGGAACCATTTTTGCCTACTCCTCCGGTTAAAATCACCGAAAGGATGAAATACAAGTTTGCCAATGCACACACCACTGTCATAACTCCTATTATATACTTAAATTCAAAACCATCAAGAAAAGGTATCTGTAAAAAATATAGTTATTAAGTTGAGCCAATGAGGCTGGCCAAGGGATTAAAACTCTGATTGCCTCTATTGTATCTGGTTTCCACAACGTCTCTATTTTTTTTACATGTTATGGTTTTACTTAAAGCGATGATGATGAAATAATTAATGTTGATAATGTTGAAAGTAGTGCTGGAAGTAATACGAAAGTCATATTATGTCTGAAATATTGGAATTTGTTTAAGTTTTCAAGAGTTTAGAATTTCAAGTAATATTACCGACCAAAATAAAATAATAAAAGCTTGATTGAGAGACAGGTGAACTTCGAAATTGTCAAAAATTAAGAGTTTAAAATTTGAGAATTTGTCTTTGTTAATATCAAAGTTTTTCCAACTTTTTTCAACTTCACAAAACAAGGTTTCAAAAACAACTATGAAATAAATTATATAAATAACATAAAAGTCAAATATATACACACCCTAAAAAGAAATGAATATAAAAAATATATAATAATTTTCAATAAGTTGCATATGATGATTTCAAAATATATTTTATAAGTTGTTATTATTATTAGGCAAACGTGTCACGGCTTTCATGTGGCACATGAAACATAATTATTATCCTGATAGATAATCAAGATTATTTTTATGTTCAGTTTAAAGGTATCCTTAGAAAAAAATATCAGTACATTCCTGATAACAGTGGTTTTGTGGGGATCACTAAGATCAGATATTTTAAGTTGGACGTTTGTATAATTTGTGTATTGAAAAACTAGCAGGTGATAATTTATAAACAATAATTAACGGCTGCAAAAATTACTGTAGTGACTATGTAATTTTTAAAATTTAGAAACAGTTTAATTTATGTGAGTTAGAAATTTACAATTAAAAAGTTTCAATTTAAATTTTATAATTTTATTATTTACTGTATCCCAAAAATTCTTATAGTTCTCATAACTACTGTGAAATGTATGCATACTTCATGTTTCTTGTATCAGGGTTAAGAATTTAATTTATTATCACCTGATATTTTCTGTGTAAATTACTAAATAATGATAATAATTATAATAAATGAAAAATTCGTAAGCTATCTTTAGAATATCATAAACTCTTAGTATTAATTTTTCAATATCCGGCTTTTAAAACTGTTCTATTAAAACAAAATATGTAAATGATATTGTGATGATGTCAAAATGTGATTAAAAATAAGCAAAAATATTAAGGGAACTAAAAGCTAAGAGTAATAAAATTGAAAGTAATACAACCTCCTTCATCCAAATTGTAGGTCCAAAAATGCCGGAGATGAGGTGAATGATGATTATCGTGAACTGAGCTTCTGTAACGTCTATTTTTCCAAATCTCAGGGAACCTGCATTCATAAGAATTGCTTAATTAACTTCTACTTCATCGTATTTACTTTCTATTTACTTGTTCAAGTGCAAAGATATTTACCTGAGACATATGTTTGCCAGTGGGCGCAATAAAAAAGCGTCATTGCACAAAAACATTGGAAAAACATCCACGTTGGATAATACCCAAGTTGAACCGCAATACATGCGGAAAGTGCAACAAAAACTGAAATTATATCGATATGTATTTAAGTAAATTTCATAGTCACAGTTTGACCTAACATTTCTATGCAATTTAATATTTTGTGTTGGTCATTACTAAAACTTCTGTCAGAATACTCAACTTTTTTGTAAGATTGTAACTAATAAATAAACGATACGGAGTTAATTAAAATTATATTATCAAATTTATATCAAATTTTGGTTTGAACAGAATTATAATCTGTACCCTATTTAATAAGGAAAAAATAAATATAATGCAATGCCACAATTATAAAACTGCATTGAACAGAAAATATAAATCATTTCTGTTATTATTTACTATTGAAGGTAATATCAATCAAAACATCTTATCAGAATTTGAAATGCAATCATACAAATGCATTATCAGTTAGCTCAATTGTAACACAACCTTGATGCTTGTAATAAAATTACAGCTGACATGTCTATTAAATGATTAATCACTTTATGTTTAATGATACACTATTTAATTTGAATTTTAACTATTTCAAGCCTTTTTATTAACATTTTTTCGTTCTATAACATTAAAAATTATATTAATGAATTGAAACAAACATTATCAATGAGAAGAATAAATTTCAATTTTAATTTTTCTAACATCCTTTCTAATTATTATTATTATTTTTTTTTTTTTTAGTAAAATAAACTCCTTCAATTCGGTTTTTTATCCATTTTTTTTATTTTTTATAATTATATTATTATCAATTGTCATAATATGCGTTTAATAATTGATTTTATGATTGAATTAAAACAAATAAAATGTAAATTAATATTTACCTGTTGATATGGAGTCACAACCATGATCAAAAAGCTCTCCTAGTGGAGTTGAAGTTTCAGTTCTCCGAGCCTGTTTGCCATCAATAGCATCCAAGCTTTGATATATAAATAAGCCAAGGCCGCATAAAAAGCAGGCCCATCTTGGTACCTAACAAATATTTGTAACAAATATAAAATGAATAAATTATTCTTGTATCGTTATGATTTACAATTATTCACTTACGTTTATATTAAAAAAATTGTTGGAAGATTAAAAAATCCAAGCAAGAAATTTTATATGATCGATTAATTTTTTTTATATTTATTATGAAGTGAATATTGTTTATTAAAATTAATATTATTTCATCTTTATATTTCATTTCTCATCTATGAAATCATTGGCAATTTCCATTATGATTAGTATCATTGTTACATGTTATAATTTCATTTTGTTTCCTCTTCCTAAATACATTTATTGATTTTGACAATATCACTCGTTAATTAATAGAAATTGTCACTATGTCTGTTTAGCTTTGTAATGAAATTCAATAAAAATATGCTTTTGAAATTACCTAAATTACCACAAATTTATATTTCAGTGATATTGTAATTTTATACAAGGTTTTTTTTTTTCTTAAAATAAATCTGCTTGACAAAAAAAAAAGAAAAAACATTATTGTCAAATAATATATTCATCAATCACATGACTAGTTTTTAATTGAATTGATATGAATTTTTGAATACTTGTTTATGAAGTACACTTATGTAAGATATACATTGATAGCATCAGCACCTATATTATATTTAAACATTAAAGAATTTGATGATTTTTTATTTAATGATTAAAAATTGCAAATAAATTAATCGCAAATTTATATTCTTTGTCTGACAAAAGTAAAACATTTGCAAAATAACTTGGATTCTATCAAATGGACATATACAATTCAATGAATCACTTTAACTGTATCAATTACTATGTGTCTGAGGTTTTAAATCTTTCATTTCAATCTATTTAAATGGAGATTTCTTTGTGATGCATTATAATTAATAAGCTTATAAAGTTAAGTTTGGTATGTATACAAGTTCAAATAATAAAATAAGGTAAAAAATCAATAATGATATTTTTTATAAAAAGTGGTTATAAAAAAAAGTCTATTATTATTATTATTATTCTTTATCAATCAAACAACACAATCATCATCAAGGAAATGTCTTTCATTAACAAAGACAGTTGCCAAATAATTGACAACTCAATTTTACAAGAATAACATACCAAGAAAAAGAAGAATATCTATTTCAAGCTCATATGTACAGAAATTGATAAATTTCTAATTCACCTTTAACTCCGAGCGACAATTACAATCGTCATACATATGCAAATATCTTCCACTACCAATATACAAAAACATTCAAAGGACGTACGTAAAACTTGCAACGTTGTCGATTTTCAAATGAAAAAGTTAATAAGAAAATACAGACTCAGAAAAGCCAGACCGTATAATTAAACTTGTCACTGGCATGATAAATAAATAATATCCGAGTCTTGAAATTGTCTGACGTCAAGGAAATTATTTTGTAATGTTTTGAAAACTAGTAAATACATGAGCACATACCTCAGCCTTGGCGTCCGGACTGTAATAAACGAGGATCAAAGTGGTGAGGATGTTGACGGCAAGACCGATTACGGTGATGAGGTTAGGTGCAAGCCAGAGCGGGACTCTTCTCACGAGCCAGTCCCACCACGGTTGCAAAAAACTGTCGAGGAAGCTGGAGCTCGTGCAGCTGTACTTGTGCTCGCTGAGCCGCTTGAGCTGCGCCGGTGACAGGATTTTTTCCTTGTAGAACTGCATGCTTCGTTGCGAAGGACGGGGCCGACGACGAAAACTCGCTCAACGTTTGCTCATCGCATAAGACACACTTGCAATCGTGCTATTAACGGTCATGTAGCCGTTCGAGTAACTCGACACGGTGAGCGCACAGGTAGAGGAACGGTCAGGTGATGCGCCGATGTGCAATCGAAAACGACACTACGGCAATAAATGCGCGACCGCGCGGCGCTGCGTCATCAACAGTCATGAAATTATCCGCGCACGACGCGCTTAACCACGTTTCAATCCCCGCCTATCGCAGTGCGGCCAATCGATTGCATTTCGGATCAAACGTTTCCTTCCTACTCGCATGAATTTTGACACGCCGCGGGCCTCTCATTGGTCAGGCTTCGTCAACGAATTCATGCCATGCGACACCGACGAAAGGTTAACGCGGTTAACGCATTGTTGTTCAATGTTTATTTACCTTTCCGTTTTGTAAGGTTCACTCATTTTTTTAATTTTTAAATCAAAAATATTTTTAATTATACTTTAGTAAGCTAGTACAAATGTTACTGAAGAAATTAAAGAAATAAATAAAGTCGTTAAAAATTCTAGACGATACTAACGAAGTCAAGTTTTGAATGAACACTTGTATATCTTCATTGAATACAAATATACAAATGTTTTTATCGTGTGAATTAATGTTTCGATTTAATGTGAGTTTAAAGCAAAAACTTGTAGGGAAAAAATATATTTGAGTTTTCGGAGTACAAAAGAAATGTCAAAATATTAATTTGATAAAAAGGCTATTGTTGAGCACCAAAAAATGTGAAACCTGTCAAGCAAAGCAAAGGTCCAACAGTTACACGTTGCAAGAAGCTTTTTGCTCTTCACTGACACGTGTATCTCGTATATATATATATATCCAGTAGCGAGTATCACTTTCAACTAGCCAGTCTGTGGCGACCTCTGTCACGGAACAGCGGCCGATAAAATCAATCCAGCGCGTCATATTGTTAACGATAATTAAAGAGCTGCCTGCAACCAGGATACAGAAAAATGCGCGAGTGTATTTATAGTGCGAAAAAAATGTTGATTCGACTGATTTGCACTAGTTTCAAACTCAATTACCAATGTCGCTGCAGATAATATCAACAACAGCGACTACCGACTTCTGTCGGGTGTTGGAGAAGAATCCTATGAATCACACGAAAAGTATGTAATTTTAACTTGAAAAAATACTATCAATATCGGATAAAATAATGTAAGGCAAATAAAGTATTGTGAAATGTGACGGCAAAATTAATCAATAAGTAATGTTTCTTGCAGGTAACTTCTCTGGAAATGCATTAGGCGACATTATAATAGCAAGATCGACATAACCTTTTCTTTACATTGTGCAAAACGTAAAATGGTTACTTCAAAGTTTTAATGATTGTGGATAATAAGATATACATTTTCTGATTATAAAAGGAGTTTTGTTTATGGAGATGATATTCTTTGAATTTTGCTTGTCCATCTGCTTATTCAAATTTGTTTATTCATCATCGATTTAGTTACCAATTTCAAGGTGTTGCATAAGTTTTGTACAACGTTACACGAAAATGGTATTAACCTTGGATGGGATCAATAATACTGATGCGATGGAAACATCCAACGACATGGATGTTATAGAGCAAAACATGAGTCAAAGTTCTCAGAGTGAAGCCATTTATGCTGAAACAGAAACGAGTTTCATTAATAACAGACTAAATGACCAATCGAACAATGCATTGGAACAGGAAAGTAGGAATTACCTGCAAAACAACGTATCTGAAACAGTCGTTAGTTTAGACAGCCCTGTTGAAAGTTCGAGTAGTAAGATTCAAAAATCAGTTGGCTTAGACAATAATGAGGCACAAGTGAGACTGTTTGTAGATAATCTGGTTGAAAGAGGTTTGAAATTGGAGATACCAAAACCTGGAACTTTAGTAACACCGAAACATGTTAAAAGAGCTGGACCTTATATTTTGGGACCTTTGATTGGAACTTCACCTGTAAAGTCAATTTTACAGTTTTTGGCAAAAAAAAGTGGAACAGATAAGTTCTATACTGTCAAGTTTTTAGCACTGAAAAATGCAGACGAAGAGGAAACACAAGATGACAGACAAGGCAAAATGCTACTTCATGTGGAGTATTCTTTATTGTCTATATTGAAAGATACAGAAGGTGTGGTTCATCATCATGGATTTTTTAAGGTATATCAATTGATGGATTAGTTTTAAAATATGTACAGCCATTTATCTACCTTACTTGAATAATTTTTTTTTGAATAGTTTTAATGTTTGTTGATTAATCTATATAGGATTGTGCATTGGAACAAAAAGTTACAGAAAATGGATTGGTATTCTCTGGTAAAGTTAGAAAGCGTCTCTGTTTAGTATTGGACTGTTTGATATCGCATGATTTAAATCCAAAGAACGAAGAACTTCTAAATCTAAAACACCATGTTATTAAAGAAAAGAAACTGTCAGAGAAAGAAACACTTTTAATATTTTCTGATACAGTAAAAATAGTCGCATCTTTTCATAGCAAGAATATAGTCCATAGGGACTTAAAACTTGGCAATTTGGTTCTTAATCGTAGAACAAAAAAGGTGAGTATTTACAACTTTGACTAAGCAAATAGTTTAACTAATAAAGTTGTTGGCATTGTTAATAATAATTATATAAATTGGTAACACAATTTAGGTGACTATCACGAATTTTTGTTTGGGAAAGTATCTGGCAAGAGAAGATGAATTATTGAAAGATCAGCTTGGTTCACCAGCATACATTTCTCCAGACGTTTTAATTGGAAAACCATATTTGGGAAAACCATCGGATATGTGGGCTTTAGGTGTTATTTTGTTCACTATGTTGTATGGGCAATTGCCATTTTATGACAGCAGTCCTACTATGCTATTCCATAAGATTAAAGCAGCTAATTATGTTATACCAAAGTAAATATGATTTTCACTTACATTTAAATGGAATATTTTAAAATCAATTACTGATCAATTTAGTATTGATAAAGTGTATTACAATTCCTTATTTTTAGTTTTTTAATGATCTCTCATAAATATAATTTTATTGCAGCGACAGACGTGTTTCTGAAGGAACACAATCTTTGATAAAAAATTTATTGGTATTGCAGCCAAGCAAGAGACTTACTGCAGTAGAAGTATTAGACACATTGTCATCAATAATAGCGACGTTCAAAGTACCTGTTAATATTGGAGAAGAGGAACAGGTTGTCCCAGAAATAGAATTGTCTGAAGAGAAAGATGAATGCGATAAAAAAACTGAAACAAATGTGGCTGCAGTTAATATCAACACATTTGATAAAAAATTGTCAGAGTTTTCACGGCAAGTCACTATACAAGTAAGCGATAATATCAATCTTTTCATTCGCAATCTCTATTTTAAATATATAATTCAAAATATTTTTATTATTAAAGGAGCAAATGTATAAAATGCAGGAAGAGCAACAAGTTCCACCACATATTCCTCAAACACGATTATTTGGCCAAATTCCTGTTTATCGGGTTGATTCAGATGCGAGGGAATTAACTCCACAAGAACTTGACAAATATAATCATTTAATTCCTCAAGAAAATCAGAGGTCATATACATTTAATGGTACAAGATCGGAAGGAAATTCTCGTTCAAATATTGATCGAAATACACGAACTTCATTTAATGGACAGGTATTATATAATTATTGACAATCTAAATACAAGAAACATTTATAAGAGTTTGTAACACATACAGCTAGCAAGCCTGTGGCGAATAATATTAAAAAATTATTTATAATTCAGGTTAACACGCGAGACCAGGCGATGGAACAAAATTTTCAAAGTAACAATTTATCATCTGTAAATAATACACAAGACCAACGATTTTCAAATTATAATTCAAATTCATCTGGCGTCGTACCTTTAAATAGTTTAGTCAATTCAAGAAATCAAGGCGAACTTCATTCAACAAACAATGTTTCATCTTCATTGCGAACAGTGAGACGCATGATGAATGGAAGACTTCAAGTGCCGAATTCTAGTAGAAATATTAGCGACAGTACCAATACAAGAACATCGTCAACTGAAAATTCAAATAGGCAATGGCCAGCATCTTTAGGTAATAAATGATTTTGAAAATGTACTTAAATAATCGTTTGAATTCATTTTAAAGTGAATGTAGAATATTGTAACAAAATTATAAAATAACTTTTACTTTGAGTAGTTTTCAAATATAATTTTAAAATTGATAAATAATTGAATACTGAACTTTGACAGGCAATCAACAACTTCGCTCAATGTCTCAAAATCAAGATTTTAGTTTATATTCTGCTGAAGAGTCAAACGTTGAAGCGCAATATATTGAAAGCAGGGTGAATGCAGCCTTCCTAAGAAACGCACGATTACCTGATACGTCGACTGCGAATCAAAACTCGAATTTTTCTTCTTATAATTATTCGCATTTGCGAATGAATGAGTCGCAAGGTTCTCTGTCAGAAATATCAGTAGATTCTCAGACATATTTCAACAGAAGTTTAGGGGGCTTGCTCACGCAACGTAATTTATTGCGCGAAGCAATGCTAGACCATTTAACTGCCATACGCGAAAGGCGTATGCAACTTAGAAGAGGCACGCCTCAAAATCACGCTTCGACATCAAGCATGTCACAAAATATCCGCGTTCATCGAGAACGAGGACCAAGTTTACGTAGCAGATTGTCACAAAGTCGACATACGCCGTACCTGAGAAATGATTCAAGAAATCTTGATATAAATCAAGGAATTTCAAATTTAATGGGTTATCGACGCCTAGCCATGGGACCAGTGTCACACTATTTAGCAAGGCAAGCAGCTGGTTTGTCTAGTAATTATAACAATTTCTATGTTTCTCCTGTAAGGAGAAGAAATCTGACCAGAGAAAACTTGAATCAGCGAGAAACGGCATCTCAAGAATCAAGCTCTTCAAGTACTAATGATCCTGTAGTTACTCAAAACAATTCGATTGATAACTTGGACATGGATATTAGCAATAATATGGACTAAAGTGTAAACATTTTTCTATGAGATTTAAAATTGTATAATATGTGATGAAAACAAAGCAAATAATTTTGTAAAATATTCATAAGAACTTTCTTTTATAATGAATATTAAATTGGATGAATTTTTCAGGAAATAAACGAGTATTTTTAACAAATGAAAAGTAAATTATTTACTTGCTCTTTGTTTTTTTTCTTTTCAACGAAAATTATTTTTGAGATTTTATTCATTGAGGGTGAGGAATAATATGGCGATTCAAATTCCCTAAATGATTTCTTGATCTTTTCGTGATAGAAAGAAGAAATCAAATAATCTTATGTTATATTTTAATTAATGTAATTTTAACTTTTATTAATAATATAATTTTCAAATTTTAATTTATAGTAATTTAAGGTCTTAACAATTGAAAAGAATCAAAACAATATTCGTTATATCAATATATATTTAATGTAGTACAATTATAAAATGTTTTATGAACAAGTTTTCATATTTATTATGACGTTATAACAGTAAACAAATGTACCTAACACTGGATGTCTAGTAAAGTCGGCGTTTAATATTACTATACATTCCCACTAAATTTCACAAAATTTTTGTTAATTTTGAGAAGTCTGTCAATCTTTAAGACAGGGTATGTTAATCTTGACAAATTCACAAAATAATTTAACGATTATCTATTCCATATGGTATTTAATCGATAAAATTAAATTAGCGTGAAATGTATACATTTAGTTTATTTTCCAGTCAGTGCGTCATTCATGACATACTGTTCTCTTTGTTTCCCCTTTATTAGACACCCTGATTACATTATAAATTACCATTTTGTAAAAAGAAAAACTAAATTCGATAACAATTATTGTTTCGCTTTCTTGTTTGGTGGTTCATTTCTGGATGATTGATTTCGACCTCTCTTTCCAAAACCTGAAAGTACAAATTGTTTTTCATTATAAAAAATGAATAGTTTAGATTAGTATGACTTACAATATTCTCTGAATTAATCAGTCTTTGAGAAAATTTTAACTCAGTGTAATACTAAATATTACTCGGTATTAGCATGGCAAGTCATCATTTTGCATTTAATTACAAGTGCATTAAATTATAAGTAAAGAAACTTTGATTTTTGGTGAACTACATACCTCTTTTCCTTTGATTCTTTACTTTCTGATTCCTAAGAAACATTTCTTGTTTAACTTTTTCTAAATAAGTTTTTTCTTCTTCACCTTCCAGTACTCTACAAGTTACTTGATTTTCTTTCAAGGTAAAACTGCTATTTTCTAGGTTTTCAACAAAAGTTTTGGCAGAATCTTGTTTATGTAAGCGCACCCAAGCACCATTTCCTTTAATTTCAATAAAAGCAACGCTGGCATTCAAATTTGTGAGGCTTTCTTTGATATCTTCAACTTGGATATTGCTAGGTAAGTCAGTGATATAAAAAACTGCTCCTGTTGGTAAATTAAACTCTTTTTCATTTTCACAGTCTTTCTCTTCTTTTTCATCAGATTTTGGCTAAAATAAATAAATATTATTACAAATTATTAAAATAATTATAGTGTAATTAATATGCTAGGATAAGCCTAGTTAAATAAAATAACTGAAGACAAAATACCTCTTTATTTTTCTTTTTGTCCCTCTTTGCTCGTATTTCTTCTTTTTCTTTAGCTTTTTCAACAGTATAATCTTTTCTGAAAACGATAGTTGAAAACTTAAAGTTAGAAACTCCAAAATACAAATTCATATTTATACATAATCTATGTCACTTGCATTAATCGTCAAAAGCAACTATTAAATAATTCAACTGTGATATCAAACAAACTTGATGAAATAATATTTGTGGTACAAAATGCATTTCACTTACAACCACTTTCTAATTAATTCAGTTGCATCGTATTTAACAGATTCTAGCTCCATAAAAGATTTTGCAGCATCTAATGTTGAAAATTGAACGAATATAGATCCTTTGAATAAATATTTGTCATTTTTATCTTTATATCGTCTCATCTGTAAAATACATATAACATACATGATTTCATATATATACTGATTTTATAAGAAAAATTTATGATAATAAATATCACTTACAAATAAGAATTCAATTAAAGATAGTGATACTTACAAAAATATGTTCAACAGGTCCATAAGGTTCCAAAAATTCTTTTAATTTTGTAACAGTTGTACCCTCTTGTGGGAAACCTTTTATATACACTGATTTTTCTTCCTGTGCTTTTTTGTATTCTTCATTATACAAAGGCAATGGATGATTCGGAGAACGACGAATTTTCTTTTTATCTTCAGATACTTCCATAAGTTCACTATCTTCCAAAGCTTTTAATATAACTTGAATATCTGTGCTCATTGATGCCAACATTTTGAAATTTAACATTAATGATAATGGGACCCATCCTTCGTCTAATTTTACTTGATTAATCAAAAATTTGTCTCGCTGCATATTTACATCTCCAAAGTAAAACTGAAAATAAAAGTAAATTGATTTAATTTGAATGTTTCGTTATTTTGATTATCAATTCATCATTTTTTGAATAAAAATAAATAAATAAAAGACAATAATTTGAATGAAAAGTGTTTATAATTATTTTAACAAGTTATAGGCTTAGTGTAAATTTTTCATTTTATTCTTGTATCAAAAATTTTGTGGTAGAAAAGCGAAGGCCACGTGTTTTTGGCAAAAAAAATTTGTTTGGTAAAAACAATAAAAGTAAACTACATGAAAAGTGTAATGAATAATGATCACTAGTCTGTACATTCAATGTATAACATATAATATACATCTATACAATCAATGTACAGGCTAATTTAATGATAGTCTTCACTTTTGTTATAGGATCTTTTTATCTCGTATTACATTTAAAATTTGAAATTTTGTATTTTGTAATCAGTAAATCAAATTTTTTTCTGTATATTAAAATGTATAAATGTAAGCAAACACATTTGTTATTATATATACAAAGTAATAAATAATTTTACTGAATCAGGAATTATTTAATGACTAATAATTCATTAATAACATAAACATTGATTATAATGTATTGAGATTTACAATATATATGAATTATGATATATATTCTTTAAAATATATATTATATATGAAAATACAAATATTATTATATGAAGTTTTGATTCTTACTTCAATCTGATTTTTAATTCGTTTCAAAAGCTCCGGTGTGACTTCCTCGGTTGAGGTCTTTTCTTCTGGCGCTACAGCCTCCTCGTTTTCTTTTGCCTCTTCTGTTTTTTCAACCTTTTGTTCTACGTCGACTTCTTTGACTGCATTTTCTTCCAGCTTCGTTATTTCACTTTCTTGATCGTTATCTACTTTTTCCTCAACCATTGTTGCGTATTTGTAATGAAACGATTTAATTGTTAGTTTACTCTACAAACGCATAACACGTGCAATGCTGCCAGAGAGTAACACAATAATGGCGGTTGTATCGGATCTCAAAATTAAAAAGGATGTAACGGAAGGTTAGGTTATAATAAATGTCCCCACAAAAATTAATACCAATTACTAGCAAAGTTCCTAGGTATTCAAATTGCGTTCATCATTTGTTTTTTAATTACTCATTAATATAATTGTTAAAACAAAGAGTAATAAAAGAAATATGCTCGTTTATTTATTTATTTTTTTTTTAATAAAAATATATTCTGATGAATAGAAAGTTACAACCATGGTTAATTTTTTTACTAAAATTGTTATAAAAAAATGACAAATTATATCATTTTTGGTGAAACGTATACATAGTCACGTTACTTTTGGACTTTTTTACAAGCGTTGAGAGAAAATATTCTTTAAATTTTGTCTTTTTCTCACTTTGTGTTACTATAAAGTATTCAGCGAGAAAAGGCAGACAATAGGGATATTTTCCCTAAAGGATAAATGAAAACGCCATTACTCTAACAGGACAAATATTTTTCAGACTGTTTTAGACACTCAATTGATTCGAGTTGTCTCATTCATGCATCCTTCATTGCTGGTTACAGTTGGATCTTTTCCGGTTTGCTCTTGTGGGTGACTGTTCCGTTATTAGTTGTAGCTGTAATTAAAATCTTTTTCCATCTTCCAAAATGAAGATCTACAAGGACATTTTTACTGGTGAGAACAATTTAATCATTCTAATGTTGACAAATAAATTAATATTTTTGTCCATTCATTAGTCACTCTAAAATTATCTTAGTTGAAATATTGGAGTTGGATTGACGTTTGACCTTATTTGTTGGTTTAAAGATGTTTACTTGAATTTGTTACAAATTATACATCTGCTTACATTATTGCAAGTCAAGTAACTTGGTTGTTGAGCGTGATAAACATATATGATTTTAAATTTTACGTGATATGATAATCTATTGACTAAGACTATTCATAACCTCTGAGTTGCTCATACAGCTATATATTTATATGACCATATAGATGTTGACGTTAAAATGAATTTGTACCAAGTACATTTTTAGTTTGAAATTACTCTGAGAAAATTTGGAGTTGAGTCAACTTCGAATGGAGATTTTGTAATTTTGTATAGAATAATATATTCAATTTGGAGTAACACATTCAAATACCGATTTATCACCAACACAAACAAGTACTGTTTTCTCTGTATTCTCATGAAAACAAATACAATAGTATTTGTTTTTGATTTAATGTAAAATTTAGGGAATAATTATTTTTACTCAAACATAAAATCTATTATTATGTTTAATTAAATGTCTTGGATTAAGCAAAATACTTTGTAAAGTTTTTACAGTTCATACAATCATTGTATTGTCAACATTACATTATAAAATCAATATAATCAATATACTTTACAAAAATTTAATTACATTATGGCATTAATATTTTCAGGTGATGAGATGTTTTCAGACACCTACAAAATAAAACTGATTGATAATGTGTTGTACGAAGTATATGGCAAGGTATATATAATTTATATTAAAATACATATTTTAAAAAGATTACAAATTCTTATTCATCTTATATTAAATTATTATATATAAAATAATTCATGTAACAAACACATTTTCAGTTTTTGTGTGTTAACATCACACAAAATTGTAATAGACAATATTACAAAATGTTTGATGAAATATTTTCTTGTATTTAGCTTGTCCAAAGAAAAGCTGGTGAAATTGAAATTGCTGGATTTAATCCATCTGCTGAAGAAGCTGACGAAGGCACAGATGAAGCTGTAGAAACTGGTGTTGATATTGTTTTAAATCACAGACTTCAAGAAACATTTGCATTTGCTGACAAAAAATCTTACACTGTTTATTTAAAGGACTTTATGAAAAAGTGAGTAAAAGAATCTTGCAAAGTTTACATTACAATGATGATGCATTAACATAATTTAAACTCGTCAATGATTTTGATTTATAGATTAGTGGCAAAGTTAGAGGAAACACAACCTGATCAAGTTGAAGTATTCAAAACCAATATAAATAAAGTTATGAAGGACATTTTAGGACGATTCAAGGAACTCCAGTTCTTCACTGGAGAATCTATGGAAATTGATGGTCTCGTAGCATTAATGGAATATCGTGAAATTGATGGTGAATCTGTACCTGTTATGATGTTCTTTAAACATGGTCTTGAGGAAGAGAAGTTTTAAATAAATTAGATATCTGCAATTAATCGAATTATTTTGTAAGTTCTGTTTTTTTGTGGCATTTTATGTCATTCTTGTATTATTGATAAACTTAGCACATGATAATTCGTGACTTAAGCTATTATATGCATTTGTCACTGCACAATCATGTGAAATAAATATGGTGAATGATTCACGCTACAAGTAAATTTTTTTTGTGGCATCTACTGTCACCTTACATGCATTAAATAATTACATCAATTTTATTTAATTGAATTTCTTAATATGTTTTTATTCATTTAATGAGCGTATGTTTTATTTTTAGATATTTGGAATTAAGACTGCACACGAAAACCATCATGTTCAGTTGAAAGCAAAAGAAACGTGCTACTTCCAGATCTATACTATAACATGTTTATTAAACAAACAATAAACAACAATTTAGAGGCAATTTTTTGTGAAAACTGATTGTAAATATGTTCCACTACAAGAAGCATCACCACAATACTGCTTTTTAAAATTATTAAAATACTGCCTGTCTTTATCCAAGCATCGGAAGATGGGAAAAGAATGTACAAGAATCTCTATCGTTCTTCGTGCACTTTACTTACAGTTATATTTATTTTTCGGACAATATTTATCGTTCAAATTGATTCACAATGTCGAATATAAATAAAAATGGTGTTTTCGTAATTTATGAAAAATTGTACATTTATTTCGTTTTGACAAGTAACTCGCTCTTAAAAATTTGGTGTCAAATAAGTAAGCTTTATCTGCAAATCAATTGGATTAGAAAACAGCAGTCGAATAAGTATTTATTAAGGAATTAACATTGTTTTGCATAATTTTTGTACATTAATTTAAAATACTCAATTTTATAGCAAGACGTAACTTTAAAATTTATTTTTGCTAAGTATATTTTTCTTAATTATTGTATCCAAATTCTCTTAATAAAATCAAAATTGAATTGACTTGAACATTTTTTTATTATTCATTAAAACATACCAAGAATTTTCATGAAAAGTATTTAAAATATAATTTGTACAACGAAAACGTTACCTTTAAGGTCTGTAAACTGAACGAAAAATGTTCATTTATGTCCTAGAAAAAAAATTAAGCCCTAGGACTAAAAAGTAGGACAAAAATAAAAACAATTGTCTTCTAGTCGTAAAGTTTTTTTACAACCAGACAGAGCAATAAAAAACACAATAAAGTAAACAAATAAATCTAGCTTACGTCAGTTTTCCAGATTTAAAAGCAACCTTTTTGCACTTGTTATGAAAAGTATTGTATTTACCATGGACAGAAAGTTAACAATTTCTACTGGGACGAGTTTTAGCACTCTGTTTGGCCTCGCGCAAAAAATTTGTCATCGTCTGAAATTTTCGTCTGTGTTGGATGCATAATATACTATTATTTCTAAATTTTTTTTTATTTAATTTTCTGCATAAACGTAAGGATGGAGTACTATTATAATACATTATTCACAAAATGCACATGTTAAAAATGTGTAATCTATGTTCACATTCAGTGGAAATTAATTTTTTGCGTTCTTAGACTTTAGAATAAAAAGATGACTATAAAAGTAAAAACAATTGAATTTTTTAAGATTTAAAATAACACAAGTTTATAATAAAGTACATTCTGTATTACAAGGAAATTTATTTATCTTTTTTAACATTAGTTAAGCTGTCATGCATTGTTGTAACAACTGAATCAATCAATTCAGGAATAACCACTCCATTTTCATCAATAAAATTTGCAACAGATCTCACTACAGATGTTTCTTGGACAGATCCGGATGTATAATTCCTAACAGTTAATACCAAGTTGTATTTGTCGTCATATTTGTTTAAATACGAACTTGCTTCCCAAGTTAAGTCTGGATCGAATCCTGCGGGATCTCTGTAAATGTTTCAAACGTCAAATATTTATGTATGCTCAAATGTCATATGCTTATATTAGATATATTGTGTTCATTATTGAATAGATTGATTTAGTGGCACTCTCAATTTATATTATACAACTTATAATTATGATGAAAATTACCTTTGAATGGCTACAATAAATATTCCTTTTTCTTTGTATGCAGTGTACAGAGACAATACAAACATCAATATAAAATAAGTAGAAACGCAAGCCATTAGTACAGGCTTTGAAGCTGGGAACGGATAAAAATAATCCCATAAAAGTGCTATAATAGCAACGCCAACAGCAAAGCTACATATCATTAATCTTCCATCAAGTAGAGCAAAATTTTCTGTGTAATTATATTTGGTGGTTAAAACTTCTTTCACTGCATCATCTAGTGCGTTTTTGACTGCTGAACCGTCCCATTTGTTAATTTTTACAATCTAAAAATAATTTGTTAGAATTAAATTATCTTAACATTATTTTTATCAATGTTGAATATACAATATTTTTTATTAAATTTAGTTATTATTATAGAGAATGGTTTAATGTTAAGAATAAAATACAAAATGTAAAGATAATTTTAACTTTAGTTAAACGTAAAATATAAAAAAAAAATTTTTCAGTTACATATAAATATATTTTCAAATTATAAGCGTTAAATATTAGGTTAACTTCATTGATGACATAATTAAAAACTGAATTATGTTTGAATAAAAATATATATTTTGTGTAACGATCTGTAACAACTAATGTCAAATATTTTCTGTAGAAAAGTAAAAATATGTAGTAGACAACAATATGTGGCCTATTTTTTATAAATTTGATAAACTTGATATAAATTATTCAATTTCATTCTTATTTTTCAGCAACGTCGTTTGACATAAATTATTAATTTAATGAAAATAATTAACATAATAAATTCATATTTACCTCTCCTTTATTCTTCATTTTAGTTTGAAAACGAAATTTCCATATGATACTTTGTTGTAAAAGAAATCATGTGTACATTGACACGTTAAACGAACACTATATGTCATGAAAGTAAGGTTTTCAACAATACTGGAGTAGCTTTAATGAAAAGAAGACTTAATATAACGCGTCCTCCCGAATCTAGGGAAACAGAAGAATAACACGAAATTACCAGATTCAGTATTCCATGAAAAAAATATATTTAATTTTATAATCTCAAATAATATTCTCGATATATTTAATTTATAAGTGTAATTTATTCATGTAATTTTTTCACTTTATATACAAAAATGACATAATTTTATATTCCCAAATTGTAGAATCAAAAGTGTCAGTAGTAAGTGTTAACGCTGAACATTTACTTGATGAATAATGAATTAATTAACGAGATAATCAATGATATTTCAATTGTTTTTACACTTCACATCTGAAGTACGATAAAATAAAAATAATTTTTTCTTTTATCATGGTTTTTTGTTTTTTCTTCCAATTTTTACAACTATACCTTTGTATTTTATTCCAGTAAAATACAAACTTGATTCCGAAGCACTGTATTCTTTGTATCAAGGTAGACTTTTGTACATATTACAAAAAATTGTTTGTTGAAATATCAATAGAATTATTGTTTGTTTAAATATTAATAGAATTATAAAAATAAAACATAAATTAAAGAATTTCTCGCAAGTTAAAAATGTAATGTATTGACAACATAAAATAATAATGTACGAAGTGAACTAGAAGAAGTGATTTTAAATTAAAGATAGTAAACAATATTTTTCAAAGTTATCAGCGATCGATTGTAAACCAAACTGCATAGGATAAAATCACCAAGGTGTTTTAATTCTTCAAATTGTACAAATTTTAAACATATTTGACTTTTCTTATTCTCTGAAATTGTGGTTTACAGACGGTTGCTAATTACTTTAAAACTTATTCAAATTCTAGTCTTTAATTTGAAATATAAATAGTGAATGACGTTTTTCCAAAACATTTTATTATAATGTTTTTCAGTACAAATTTGTAGCCATTTACTTAGCTACGGGACCAGACTGGCTGGACGATTTAGAATCCCGCATCGAAGCACTACGTCTTCGCTTGATTTCTTCTTGACGTTTGGCTTTAGCTTCCTTTTGTCTTTGAGCCAAAAGTTTAGCATATTCGGCAGCTTGTTCTTTGCGAGCTAAGCAGCGTTTCTTCTTCAATGCAATCCTGTGTCTTTTCCTCTGTAAAAAAAAAAATAATACATTTGTAAGCAACAATATGAATTTAAACATTTATGTATAAAAAAAGATTGTTTTATCTCAATTTTTAAATCGATCAATTCAAAATAATATAGTTTTCTGTCATCAATTTAAAATAATAAGTTTTCTGTTTTGATATTGCAAAATTATTTCAATTAATTTGGACAATAATAAATGAAAGAAAGTTCAAGTGCATATTTAATAATAATTTCATTATTCTAAATCGCAAACTGTTTTTAACAAAATAACATTTATTAATACCTGAAGAGTAATTGGAGTAATGAGACGCTGAATCTTAGGTGCCTTCTTCCTTTCTTTTTTGCCTTCCTTTTGAACTGTGTGTTTGATAACGTAATTTCTCACATCATCTTCTTTGCTTAAATTGAAAAGCTTGCGAATTTTGCTTGCTCTTTTGGGTCCCAAGCGACGTGGAACGGAGCTGTCAGTCAAGCCAGCAATATCCTAAGAACAATTGATGAAATTTATGTATTAATTAATTTGAAAGTACAAGAAATAAAGTTACATCTTATAACACTTATGATTTTTTAATGAAAGTATTACCAATTAAGATATTTTACCTGTTCTCCTTTGCGAACAATCACAAGAGCCAAAGCTGATAAATTAGAATCAACAATGCAACCACGTACAGATTTACGTTTTCTTTCACCGTCACGGCGAGGTCTATAGCAAGAATGTCCTTTTGACAGTAACAGACGTACACGTTCTATGAACAAATGTAACAATTAATATAGTTAATGTAGTATAATACTGTTTACAATTCCGTATAAATATATATCATGAGACAAATTTTGCAAGTAAATGCAGCAATTTTAATAAATGAGTGTGTTCAAAGATTAATTTTGAATTTAATCTGACTCGTTGCGATTATATAAAATTAAATTTGTAGTTTTTAATATTAAAATATAGTCAAAGAGAAAAAAACTGTGAATGACGAATGATAAAATTAATAAAGTAGTAACAATTTAAACTTGTTAATTTTGTTTTGTTATTTTAACTTTAAATAATATAATTTGATTGAATTTAATTTAGCATCATATCGTCTAGTACCGATTTAATAACAGACCAATGTTTATGTTAACTTACTGTTTACGAGGACACCTTGCTTCATGGGGAAACCTTGCTTGTCATTTCCTCCAGTTATGCGAACTCTGTACCCAGCCCATTCGTTACCCAAAGAATCAGCATCAAGCTCAGCGCCCATACGCTTTTCGTAAAATATTCTGAGCTTATGCTCATCCGTGATTTCGAAAAGCTTTTGGCAACCCGTTGCCGGGAATGAAACGTTGAGCTGAAAGAAAAAGACAGTAAAATATAAATTACTTTTTTCCATAGATATTTTATTTTTCTAGTTACTCAATGTTGAAATTTTATTGAAAATTAAATTATTTAGTTGTATATAAATAAAAAGAATTGAAATAAAAACACTTGGTCAAAAAACTATCAGAGGCAGAGACAAGAGATTAATTTATTCACTTTATAGACAATAGTTGAACAGATAGAAGATTAATATATTTAGTCAGATGTTGAATAATGAATGAACATTATCATAATAATATAATCTTATTATATTTTGTTTAGATTGATATGATATTTGCCGATTTTTACCTTCATTATAGGATCAGTATGGTAACCAATCGACCTGTCAAAGACCAAAGAAAGAGAAGAGGTTATGAACGTACTTTTACCCACTGCATGCGTCAAACATTCCTATAGAAATACTGACATAGATTTTTTTTTATTTTTCTTGTTGTTTACACTTGCAAAAATATATACGTAGAAGAAAAAAAATGTTTGAAAAATAATTATTATTATAAAGTATTAAATATTTAAGTAATATAAATAAAAAAAAAAAAAATTAAAAGCAACCATTTGAAAATTTTTGTTATTTATATTCGCAACATATATGTAAAAACATGTACAAATGTTAAAAAATCATTTACCATTATTAAATTTATAAATAATGATATAAATAAAGAAGGTAAAAATAGTAAACATTTTAATTATAAGCATATTTACATGTATATTATTGTGTACGTTAATGAAAATATATTTTTTGGCATTTTTGGAAAAAAAAATTAAAAAAAAATTAATATCATTTATCATTAATAAACATAAACAATAATATAACTAATAAAAAGTTAAATTATAAGTATTTCAATATACTTTATATCACACGTAAACAATTGCGTGAATAATAAATAAACAGTTGTAAAATACGAATTCATAAAATTTTACTAATAAAATAAAATATTACGCAAAATGTTGAACACGTACAATTGAAAGGAAAGAAGAAAAAACAATTTGATAATAAATTTCTAAATTTTGATATTATTTTCCAATAATACATTCTTTTTTATTTAAAACATTATTATTTTTAATATTTTGTCAGTTATTGGTTTTATTTCTCATTATTTATAAAACTTTTTAATTCGTAAAATTATTAAATCCTTTAAAACATTTAAAATAAAATCAAATAAAACCGTGTTTTGTATAAAAATAAAATAATCAATTTATTTCCCAAGTCGTTATCTTTTACAACAATAATATTGTTTTCCTTTCTTTTATTGCGTTTTCAAGCGTTTCCGAGAATCAGCGCCTAGGCTGTAGCCGGCTTAGTCGCTGATTGGCCGTGAGTTGTGACGTAGTGGTGGGACGAGTGATGCGCCGACCAATAGCGTCTTCCGTTACATCTATAGCGTGTCGTTGGATTTGAAAGTCAACTAGCTGTTCGGTTTGAGTACAACTACCGTTCTTTAGAGTGAGTGTTATTAACAGTGATGATAAGTTTATTGAAATGTAGAAAATAAAAAGTGCTTCTAATATATTTGGCATTATTTTGCAATTACGTTGGTGATGCGTCTCGTGGCTGTTCCGGTCGTTAGTTCGTTGTGCCCTTGGAACGAGTAACGACAGGTTAGTGATGCGTACAACATATTTTAGACAAAGTTTAATTTTGTAGAATGTTTTTTCATAAAAACGTTAAAAAAAAGTATAAAAAGTGATTTGTTAATACTCTTATATAATACAATCGACTAAAAAAATATCTTTGACCTTGACAAATAATCTTTTTTTTTTTTTTTCGTTTATTGAATTAAGGTACTGAAGAGTTAATACAGTTTCAACAAGCGGTTTTATTATTCATAAATAAAATTAAGTTTTGCCTCAAATACGCCATTACCGATTGCGCATTCCTAAAAATTATTATTATTTTTTTTTTATCAATTAATGTTTGAGGTTTATTTGACTTAACTTTCTTTCTCGCGTGCTTTGAACGCGGCCGTGTCTCAAGCTTCTAATTTTTCGTTTTTTCGTATTTCGTTTTCGTTTCCTTTTTCCCAGTTCCCTAATTTATTTGATTATATTAATTAATTCAGGTTGGGCATCGGTAAAAAAAAACAAGAGACATCGAAGCAAGAAAAAAGAAAGAAGGAGTATAAATATTTTGATTGAATATTATTATAAGTTTTTAATTTCTGTTGCAGTGCAGATTTTTTTAACCAATTTGTTAAATTAATTAAAAAAAAAAGGAAAATAAATTAGTAAAATAAATATCACCACAATAAGAATAACAATACAATACACAATGAGTTTAAGAAACTTGATCTTGTATACATCAGATTTATAAGAATAACAATACAATACAATGAGTTTAAGAAACTTGATCTTGTATACATCAGATGTAAACAAATAAGTTTACATTTGTTTTATTCATTGAAATTTGAAATACTTTATTTACATTATTAAATTAACATTATTTAGATTAAAGAAACTTGGCCTTGTATACATTAGATGTAAACAAATAAGTTTACATTTGTTTTATTCATTGAAATTTGAAATACTTTATTTACATTATTCAATTAACTTTACTTAGATTAAAGAAACTTGGCCTTGTATACATTAGATGTAAACAAATAAGTTTACATTTGTTTTATTCATTGAAATTTGAAATACTTTATTTACATTATTCAATTAACATTATTAAGATTAAAGAAACTTGACCTTGTATACATTAGATGTAAACAAATAAGTTTACATTTGTTTTATTCATTAAAATTTATAATGCTTTATTTATTTACATTATTAAATTTTTACAGATATTTATTTTTCTCATACATTAATACAAAATTCATACTGCAGTCAAATGTTTTTATACTTTCTTTGAAAATGAAAACAATTTGAAATTCGTCGTTAATCGGTAACCAGGGTTGCCAGTAAAAAAGGATAGAAGAGCATAAACTCCTTTTAAGAAACACAGAGTTAGTGTTGGTCTATCTTTTTTCACTGGTATCCATGCCGGCAATTGTTGATTGCTATGTTCATATGATTTAAAAAGCGGCAAAGGAGGGCAATATTATACGTTTTCTTAATTTACAATTTCTATTATTTTTAGGTTGTAATTACACATCCAAAATGACGGAACAAATGCAACAAGCTAAAAGCATTACGCTCAAAGGATCTGCTGAATTAGTCACACAATATTTAAGTAAGTTTGATTTTGTTCAAGGTTCTAACCTCAATTTTAACATTTTCAGAAAATATAAAGAAAATGTATCCTTTTCCAAGATAATATATTATTCAAGTAATGTATTTAGTATTGAAAAAAAATTTTGTATTTTTTTTTTTTTTTTTTTTTTTTTTTTTTAATTCTCACAACATTTTTGTATTTTTTTTTTATCTTTCCCATTATTTTTTTT
>JABFOV010000129.1:0-52896 GCA_022817685.1 Aradophagus sp. ZL-2020 | reverse complement strand
AATCAGCACACTACTAGCACAGACCAATAAAGCAATGCGGCGCCCATATTCAAATACCACGTTACAGAACAAAAGAGAAAAATCGTCACAATACTTGAATCAAGTGCTTGACACATAATGTTGCACACATAATATTTCATGTGTGCAAATTTGAAAATGTCAAAGTCGTGCTTCGATTCCGCTCAACTTACGATGACTAAATGTAAGTGAGCTTGTCATACTGAGAACGTTTAAATACGATTATGAATCAATAAATGCACCAATAAATCAGTTGCTGATTGCAAGGGGCCAATTTTCTTTCACATAGGTCAACATCATTATTCACGTCAAAGGTTCATTAGTTACTTTATTCTTGAAACATTCTTTTTTAGACAAAATGTAAAACCTTAGTAAAATATTTTACAAGTAGACAAATACAAATTTAAAATAAAATTATATTTTATAATTTTGAATTGCATTCATTTTAGTAAAAAATATGACAATATTATCACAACACAAACAATTTTCAAACAACAATAACATGAACAGGATAGTTGGAATATAAATAGTTTAATAAATATATTTCACGTTTTTCCCCATATGATAAATAAAACAACGATGTGGTAAATGAAACAATGATTTTGATAAATTAATCTGTCGATGGCGCTATAAATTACACGCAGAACTCTTAGAGAAGCGCAAAACCAATAAAAGTGGATGTCAGCTGATGGATGAACGAGACGAAAAGATAAATCACGGTTCTCATACGAGCGGCAAAAAAAATCTGCGGGAACAAAAAGGATTTTAAGGTTTCGGACGTTTGTTAACGGAGGTTCGCGTCGCGTTAGATCTCTTTCAAGGCGAACTTCCGTCGAGACACTCCAAGAAGCCCGGGTTTACGGCGCCAAGAGCGATAAACATCGACGCCCAAATCGCACGTGTTTCCACTTTACGTGTGGCGCGTACATACGCGTTTAACAAAAAGCCTGCGCGTTTTCAGACGAAGAATCTCATTAAGCGAATCATTACCAGAATCACTGAATAGAAATCTTGAGCCGGTCACATGCCTTTCTTGTTCTTCAACAAAAATTTTACAAAATGGCACGCGCCGAGCACGTCGCATGACAAATTAATGGTAATCGGAATCAATGGTAGCTCGAATAAGCAAGACGTGTTACGAATAGCATTTTATCCTTGCAATATTGATTTAATGGCGTAAGTTAGTAACAATTATTACAAGTACTAGAAGAAAAAACTAACTTATCTATGTCCATTTTAAAAGTTGTCTAAAGTCAATACATTAAAGAAAACATTTTTTTCAAAGAGAAAATAATGTAAAACTACCAAATACAAGTTTTTTGCGACTATCAAGTACGATCAAAACAATGATATAGTTTATTCCCTGGGGGGCCGCCAAACCTATTTGATCCCGCTATCTTCCTTAGTCTTATCAAAGTTCGGAGTTATTCAAATATACTCAAGCAATTTAACGCCGATTTTATAACCGCTATATGAATTTCATATATTTTCAACCCGACATCTTAATGGTTCTGTAAATCTTTAATTAAAATCGTCTGCAATAACTTTGACGGGACTCTTTGTGCATGTTAATTATACAATTTGAGTTTAATGAAATTAAATAATATTGTGATTGAACATTGGTTATGGAAAAAATGTCAATGGTGAATTAAATAAAATTACACGTTTTTGTCGATATCGTCAGTCGCGCACTTTATTATATTGAAAGAAAAAAGAAATTTTGTTAATGTTTTGTAAAACGATTTTTATCAATGATACATTTTTTTCATAAATAATTTCTTTTCGCATACAAAACGATCGGATTTCGACATGGAGACATGCAAATTATTTATCCTGTATTCAGCCAATAAATCAATAACTGTTCTTTCTAATTAGTCGCATTGAATCTTAACTTTGTCTTAGTCTGACATTCAGCTGCGCATTCTCTCTTTTGAATGTACTAAAGCCTCGTTTTATGTACCATTATACGGCATACTTATCCGGAATTTCCACGGATTATGTTTCTCCCATCTAAAATACGAACTGGGAACAGACTTTAATCCATAATCAGCTTTTCCGCAAATCACATTTGCAATCAAATTTTCAGAAAGGATATCAGAAAGATTTCCGAACAGAACAATTCGTTTAACAATTGTTCCTAGCTTCTGAAATGGAAAAAAATTAATAAAAGTACAACGAATACAGACCAACAGTGAATAAACTACAATTCCAACGACAGTTTTTTCTCTATAAAACATCGAAAATTTTACATCAAACGCGAGTCTATTTCTAATACCCTCTTTTCGATATCCACAAACACATGTCAATCCCTCAAAAAACTAGGTTTGTTTTTAAATTTTACTGCCAACAATTTTACACGAAAATTGTACTTTCATAACACGATTATAATATACAGCAACTGTTATCTTAAATCTGCAAAAGATAAGATTTAAGCACAACTTAATTAACGCCGCGATGCTTTATATCCTTAATTACGGTGTACACTAGAACTTAAAACAAGCTCTATATTTCTGTCCTCCACGTCCCATGCCGTGAAACAAAGACGGACGTACGAGCCTCGTTTCGGGTTGTACTGTAATATGTTCGACCAAGCAAGGACAAACACATGGCTCGTGTGCCACCTGAAATTTCAGCCGCGCTCGGGTACAAAGCGATCGATTGATATGACATTTAATTACGCCCCGACGCCGGTCCGAAATTCAACGTAATGCCGATCCTAAACATGCCCTATCTTCGGACAGGAATAATAACTAATTACAATCGCGATAAGGCGAACGTATCGATGCGGGCGATCTTTTGCTTGGGAAAGTATCACCTCAAGTTCGCCCAGTGCGCATCGCCGCGTTCAATAGCGCCGTCAACGTAGCGGCGTTGCTGAAATTTTGCGCTGCCGGCGGCAGATTTCACGGTCTGCCTGAGACGTTTAAAAGTTCGAAGCTGCCGAAACAACAAGCAGTCAAAGTAGACAACGGCGACAGCGATTTTATTCCACAGAAGGGCGAAGAACGGCGGAGGGAAGGCGCGCGTTCGCTCGCGGACGGATCTGGGGGATGGAAGTTAACGCTACTGAAAATCGACCAACAAACTTAAACTTTTCTTACGCAACCTTGTCGCAAAGCTGGGTAATCAAGGCGTGAATGGCAGATACCGATTAGAGGGGAGACTTTGGTTCTGCATCTTTGCATTTGAGAAGAGAAAAGGCGCCCGACACCTTAATTCTAAATAATAAACTTGAGCACGATACTATAACTTGGAAAAGGTGGAGAAAAAAAAAGGCATGTTAGTAAAAACGTGGCGGTGTTTGAATTCAATATTCAATGCGGTTACAAGATTGTATTTGCAAAAACGTCGCTGTTCTTTTGACCGGTATGTAACGGCCCTTTTTTGCCCCAAAGCTTACGAGGTGCGTATTGATGCAGCGCGAAGCAGCCGAAACTACCAGCCAACGATATTGACAAACGTTTTCCACGCTCGATCAGAGACGTGAGGAAATATTTCCAGAAGAAGCAGTATTGCTGCAATAAATAGTTTGTACGAAATGGAGTATAATTTACTGCGAAATAACACGTGCTTGATGGTACACAAATAAGACGAATGCTCTTCATGGATGTCGATAATACGTCGCGAACATCGAAAAAAAGTACCGCAAATAAGAGTTTGACTAACTTGTTTGTCAAATACAATTGCTGAGGAAAGGGAAATTTTTGTCCGCAAATTGAACGAGTTTTTGTCGAGGCGTCTTACTTTTTCCGCAACTTTCTCAATTTTCCTCGCCGGTGAGGGGTCGTCTGCAATCAACCGATAAGTTTCTTGTTTTCGGCCTCGTCGTTGTGCTATTGTTATTAATATTTGCAATTATGTATGTCTGAAATAACAATGTATGATGAGTCATCGCTGTAAACAAATTAAATTAATAAAAAAATTTTAATTCTTTTAATTAAAAATGGGCTGACAAAACATGGACATATTGAGTCGAAAAATAGTAAATCAAAAGTGAAATGTATCTGGAAATCTAAGATTTTGAATTTAAAAATACTCTTGCAAAAAGCTCAATACAATAATATTTGATATACTCGAAGCTATCGCGTAAATAAATTATCTGGTAGTTCAATTTTATCGTCCACTCTGGACATAACCTTGAATAATCGATTATACTTGTAAGTATGTAACTCGCCAGGCGCTCGTTTTAGACTTGGAAGGCACGATATAACTTGTACTCTCGTCTTATTGCGCCGCGGCATTGAACTTGTTAGCTGCAAGCACCGAAACAGCGGCGAACGATTCGACTGGCAGCAAAATAACGAGCGAACTAAACGACCCCGCGGAAAAAGTTAAAGCTACGAAATAACAGTCTTTTCGATGCTTTTTCTGATCATCGTGCTACGAAACTTTTCTCTCAAATCGGACAAAACCCTTGAGCGTCACGCCATTTCAAATTTTTTGCCGTTTCGTCGCACTTTTTCTCAAGTCTTTTAACGCTACTGCCGTTACATATCAAGTGAAAACCTATCGATACGCTTGCCATTTTTTAATGGCAACTATTTGTGCTTCCCTTTTTTCAGTCTGTCAACTACTTTTACAGCAAATTTGTCTTCTTTAGATTTCAAGTACGTATTGTGTTACGAAAATAATAATAAAAAAAAATTACTTAAACTTTGTTTTTCTGAAAACTACTTTATCATGTAGTATTTTAAATAAACGATCTCCAAATTCGTCTTCAAATATTCAACATTTGCATTATTTACTCGAAAAATTTGCCGTTAAACTTGTGTCAACTTCGACGGTATGTGTTTAAAATTTATAAACGAAACTCGAAAAGCACGCGACGGCACGTGCCTAACACGGCACTCAAATAAACCACACGTGCATTATTAACCACGTTATTAACGCGTCAATGCTAAATTCTTAAACGCCGATCTCTTCAATCAAAGCAAACTAGAAAAGGCATTAAAAAAAGTTAGTTAAAAATTCTAATCCCAATTTGCAAAAACGATCCAATCTCCATAAATCTCCACGCGGAAGAGCACTATTTCAACATGGGGAAGTCGACTCCCTTTCACAAAGTACAACAGTTTTATAACCGCGCCGTCAAAGTGCACGATAAGTATCAAAACACTAAATCATCGTGAACGGCGTTCTTCGACGACGAGCGCTATTTTTGTCGTCCGAAAAGGCCGTAATTGAAGTTGTCATTCAGAGCTAATTTAACATCGCGCAAACAGCGGCCATATTTCATGAGGCGGCGCGCGAACCGCCTGGCCGAAACGAACGGCCGTTACCGTCGATCGCCCGGAGGCTCAAATTATAATAATCGTGCCGCTTAGACTGTTTCTCCGCGCGCGTACATTTTTCATCGTCCAATCGGCGCCAGGCTCCCACCGCGGGACGCGCGTCGCCGCGACAAAAGCGGCGGCTCCCCGGGCTTGAACAGCGCGGCCGATTGTTGCGGTGTTACCGCCGCTCGTACGACACATGGCCGCTCGCGATTAAATGTAGTTTTAATTAATCGCGGAGCGGCGCACTCGAGTGCACTCAGCTCGCCGTCGAGCGCTCGAGCCCCGCTGAGTCACCGTATCGCCGCATCGCAGTCCAAACGAGGCTCGAGATGCTGCGAAATCGCTTTAGCCGAACAACTGTTACCCGGTTCGTCGCCATCTGAGCGCCGAGATCCATTCTCTAGCTCGAGTGACGACAAATTTCATCCGTACAAGTTCGCTCCCAGCGATTTTCATTAATTCCATTTAATCGTCGCATCTTGTAGATCTCGATGACGGTGGTGGTGATGAATAAAGGATTGCGGGAGGGAAAACATTGATGCAAAATTGATCGGTTTGAAATTGATTATGAGGCTGCTTTCATTTCACTGGCATAGTATGTTTCGATCGAATCCGGTAAAGACAAACGAAAATGTTTATCTTGTGCAATGCAATTTTCATACTCGCGCATGCTAGAAAACAGTATTATTGCATATATATTTTTTATAACTCTCTAAGATGGAAAATGTAGCTTTTTCACACAAGTGTATTGTAAACGATTTTATTAATCGTAATTTATTTATTTGTGATAACTCCAAATTTATATCTATGTAAATTTCAATTTAACAATGTTATAACGTTTTTTAATCTTTATCAAAGTTTAGTTTGTGTTTCAAATTTATTAATGTTTTTTTTTCTTTATTATTATCATTTTAAAAGTACTCAAAACGGCTTTTATTTATTGCGATTCTTACTTACGCAATTAGTCAATAGAGTAAACATTTAATCTGACTGAAGAAATGCTATTAAAATTGTACACTAAGATGAAGCCACGCGCATTACACCTTAATTACATAATCCTTCACAGAACTTTTAAATGATCAAAGAGGAAATTATGTAAATACAAATTATGCCTTCTTGTAAAACCCACTACTGTTTCGCTCCGTTCTGTACTGGATGGGTTTCGCGAAGTTAATTATTACAATGTCTTATATCTATAAATTCACGATATTACGTATACAAATGGAATAATTACTTTCAACAATAAACTAATCAACCCACACATAGATATTAACTAACATTCATCACCGTTAACACACAATTATCACAACTTATATGTCATGACATTCATACAGATATTTTCTTCTGACAATACAGTTTATTGTCGAAGCAAAATTTACGAAACATATATGAATAAAACAAAACGTAAAATGCATGTAAATAAAAAATGAATCAAAATGTTGCGATAAAAACAAATTATTAATAATTGTTAATTTCATTAAACAATCGTGGAAAATCAAATAGCCCAAAATACTTGTTAATTAAACGTTATCCTGTTTGTACTACAATGAAGCGCAGCGAGGCATACCACGTGTCAAAACGTGTCATTTTCTTTCAAATGAATATCCATAAGCGGTGCATAATGGTGCGACTGTGTTGGCCAACTGGGATCATTGGTTACAGACATTGCACATACTGGGACGCGCAACGTCGTCGAGCACCGAAACCTCAATGGAAATCAAATTATTTGATATCTGCGATACACCTTGGTTGCCGGAGTTCTCAGTTCGTTTTTAATTAATCCAGATAAGCGCGCTGTGCGCAGCCGAGATCCGTTGTCGTGCTCGTCTCACCAATTTGTTTAAATCGCATTTCAGCTCAACTCCTGGCGGACCAATCGAGAATTGTATCGAGTTTCATAGATTTTCCATACCATTTTCCAACGAGACTTGCGAATCCTCCGAATCGAAGAGCCCGAAACATTTCATATTCAAATAACTTTATCAACTTTTTGTCTCTGTTTCACGTCATGTATACGACGAATTGCAATCAAGCTGTATATGCTTTTAATCGCTTTCGTGAAACAAAAAATTTACTTGAAACAATAAATCTACTGAAAATTGTGGACAAAAATATTTATGAGGAATTTAATTTGATCATTCAAGGGTACGTCAATCAATGTAAATGCAGAGATCGAAGTGAACTTAATTATCACAATAATTTGTTAATTTTCACTCATTTCAAAATCACGAAACGAAGCGATAAATATTGAATAGAAACGCGGTTTCTGATGAATCGCAATCAATTATGTCGCTCAGTCGGATGCCAGAAGCTGGAAATCATTCGAAGAATCTGAAACGTCGTAATCGATTTCGCGATAGGGATTCGAACAAATCAAATTTGCGTTGATGCGGCAACAAAGTAACGACAGAGCAAAGCCTCGCCCCGCTTGACATTATGAGAAATCCTCGTCGCCGTTTGAATTGATCACGGAGCGGAATACCTTCTGGCGGAACGATCTATCGGGGATGTGACTTGGAAGTGTTGCTTCTGTGAAATCATAATCGGCAGTCGGCGGTAACGATCGAACACTCCACCGTAATTTCCATAATCGAATTGACCGATCGTTATCTTACCTTGTCGACCGAGCTGTCGCCGCAACCGGCACAAACGTATTCGAAATTCGCGGATCAGTACACCGAAAACTTATTATTCCCAAGTGAAAGACGACGAAAACGGTGCGACATAACCGATGAAAACAGAATAGTATGTGTTTGTGTAAACAACCGTGGGTGAATGCACTGAAAGTTTGTACATATCGTTGTTTGTCAAATTCAATAATTCAAAATGAGTTTAAAATAGTACCTTATGCATTACGGGGAAAAAGACAAACAGTGTGAATCATTTTTTTACAATCCGAATCTTTTTAATGTAAACGTAATTTTACATTAAAGTTTGATTTTTTTTCATAAAAAAGTAAATATTACGTTAATATTATATTCTCTGTACATTAATTTTTATTATCACAACTGCTTCGAGTGATCCCAGTACTTCATTCTCCTTATCAAAGTAAATTCACAATACCAATTCAATACTCTTTCCAGGTGCTCAATCATGCGAAATTCGTACATTAATTTATCATTCAAGCCAATTAATAATGCCAACATGAAGTAAAAGTATTTCTTTTCTGAAAGATTGTCGCTTATTGAATAAACCTGACAAATTCGATGAAATCTTTTCCTGAGAAACACCTACTCTGCAAATCGTCCCACTAATCATATTTATTGATTACGAAAAATGCCGATGTTGACGTTGCTGCTTTTTTAACGTTCGTAAATTTACTTTAACCGCGCTTCGTAAGCTCAAAATCGAATAACGTACACATTTATGCCTTTGTCGAGGGAAAAAAAAGAGCCAACGTTATCAGCGGTTATCAATGGAATGAAATCTCTTTCAATCATAAAATTGAAACGAACGGGACACAAATACCCGTGCTAACAGTGATCGTAAAGCTCGCGATTGATAGAAAAGCATATTAGCATCATCGCGGTGTAATTTGTCAAGTCAATCTTTCGTACAATACAAAGTAGACGATTGAGATACTTTGTTTGAACCTTTTTCCCAGACGACTGGAGTCTTCACATTTGCAAATGAGTTCTTTGCCGTGCTTCGATCTCCGTGGTGTTTCCTTTGATGCCATTGTTCGGCGAGCAAGGATAAGGAAGGTTTGTCGCGCCCCTAGGGAACGGCGTTGCGTCGCAGAATTTTAACAAAAAGGCGCATTCCTGTTTGACGAATGAGAAACTTTCTAAGAAGTACAATGCTTAGGTCTGCTGCCAGTCGAGCGCTACTGCTCCCTGGTCGCAGCAAAATGCGATGATGTTGCGCGCGTTTGTTTTCACGAACGGTGCCGCAAAAACGGAAGAATACAGAAAAAAAAGAAGCAAGTAAAAAGGCGCGGACATAGCTGCCGGTGATGTAAACTAAAGCAAGGTCTTGTCAGCTAAGAGCGAGCTATGAAAATGAGAAGCGGATAAATATCTTTTGCGCTGCCAGACATACTAATAAACGTCTCGAGATAACACACCAGATGTATATCATTATCTATAATAGGGATTTGAATATTCGTAAAGCCTGGTGGTGATAACGACATTTTTATAAGCGTAGGTCCTACGAAGATCAATCTTTGCATCCGGTTACTCGAGTGCGAATGGGTGGTAAAAAAGTAACGGTAGAGATAAGAATTATTTTGTTGCGCATCGAAGATAAGGAGTTAAAAAGTAGTTGAATCGATACACTGCAGCAATCAAGAGTGTATTTAATTAATGCAAAATATTTATAGGATGTTTCTAATTTAATCATATGGAAAAGAAATAAAGGATTGTTTATTTTGGTTGTGAACTAGTGGATCGATAGATACCTTTAGTTAAGTTATTAAGAAAGTAGAATAAGGAATGGAGGAACAGTAAAAAAAATTAATCATACAAGTTAGGTCGCATTTCGGAAGAGTCCAATTTCCGAGCAGTTCGTTCAATTTGAACGCGGGCAAATGGTATAGAGCCATTTCTGCAACGATCGTCAATGCGACGAATGAAAACGAGAGAAAGGTTCTGCTTCGGTTGCACTTTGTTATCAGATAAAAAATGTACCTACGCATAAAGGAGATAAATCGAATGGACCACGTGCTTAAGCGTGAGCGAATATCGAGCGAACGGCGGCGAAAGGTTCGAAATGTAACATTAGCCGAAGTACGATCGCGCAATCGGATTTGTCGCGGCACGATTCGCCAAATGATTTGACGAGGCGATGCGTCGTCTCGGCCGTGTGTGTCTGGATTCGCGCTCGAATATCGACGCGAATTCGTCCGTAAAATTGATTTCGCCCGAGCCTCAGCCACGCCACCGACCCGCGAAATTTCATGGGAATCGAAAGATGCCCGGGCTTCTTTTTCCAACCACCTTATCCCAGACGACTTTCGTTTGTCCGCATTCCCCGTTGTTTGCTCTTCCAGCGCATTGGCTCACCGTCCAAACTGCTCCTTCTCGTTTGTAACTTGTTTCGTACACACTTATAGTAACAAATCGATACGCGAATTTATCTTGTAGAGACCCAAATTAGACCGCTTTCATGTGAAAAAAACCTTAAACTTTCGAGAAGTCCTTCAGACGTAAGCACCAAGTCTTGTCACCTTCCGTATGTAATTTTGATACCACGTTGACTTTCAGAATGGTACACATTGAAGAGAAAAGAAAACTATTGTATTTATAATAAAAATCGGCAAAATATCTCAGAAGAATTATAAAGTAATAAAACACTTTTGAAACATTTTACTGAAAAGAAGTCAATGCCCTTGAATCGAATCAAAAGTTTAACCAAAAAATGCAAATCACTTTTGAACTGGAAGCAAACTAAAGACAATCGATAAACTTGCCTTTTTTCTTCGACTGAATAATTTTTTATTATGAAATAATAGAAAGTTGAATTGTATGGAATTACATCTTGAACACCGCGTAATTCATCGTCAAGTGGTACCACTTGACGCTCGCCGCAGTGGTGCTCGCGGGCAAAAGGAGGTGGTAAAGGGTCGCTGGGTGGTCACGAATTTTCGAAACGATGGCAGCAGAACGTATCGGGTTTTATATATCGCGTCACGAGGATCCCGCCAAGAGGCGGACCGGTGCCGCTACCGCAGCGGAGTCGCCTTTAGCATATCGTTACTTCGACACACTCTGGTCTCTGTCTGCGTTTAACGACCGACACACGGCAGCCCAGTCCTGACAAAAAGGACTGGCCTCGCAAAGAGTGCTGTTCGCGACGTCTCAATCGACTCCGCGGTTACTGATTTATGGGGCCAGACGTTATTACACACGTAGACGGCGCAATACCACAACGCCTCGGGTGCTCGCTGTTTTCGTTTCGAGACGAGAAATAAAAAACGTTAAGAATGTAGCTCCATCGCGTCGGGATAAGTTTAAATATCGCGGCGTCTTTTAACGAGAAACCGTGTATGAGATAAGAATGATTTACTCGGTGCCGATGTAACCATTTCAATTATATTTTTTGGCCGCTACTTTTCTGCGGTTTAACGTTTTCCGGCATGTTATACTAATATTGATAATATTTTTAAATGGATATGACGAAGAACTGTCATAAATTTTAGAAAAAAGAATAGTATATAAATAAGTTCATCTTTTGTAGATTTGAAAATGTATAAAATAAAAGTCAATATTTATAGAAAAAAACATGTAGTACTCCAATTTAATTCATATCAAAATTGCTGTAATTTATGCAAATCCAACGTATATTTGAAAAACCCTAACATAATTTATTCTGGAGCGATGCTCAATTTTTTCTCATGTTATTTGCGTCTTGTTTTTTTTCCAAGTATGCATTCCTTTTGTTATCAGCAGACACAAGAACGACATTACGACTTGACAAACGAATGTCTTCGAATTGGCGGATACACCAGAAATTGCTTGCAAACTCAAGTTCAATATTGACCCAGCAAACGCGTGGCGAATATTATTACACCATCTGCATAATTTCTGTATTCAGTCGGCGTGTCCTTGAAATGCGTCTGTAATTACTTCGCTTACCGTAAGGGCGACAACGTTTCATATAGCGATCGAAAGGCCGCCTGAAGACGAAAGCTGGCGAAGCCGAGGTGAGCCGCACACGCGCGTGTGTTTCATATAAAATACATTGTATAGCGTAATTGGACGTCACTGCGAATATAAAATAAGGCACTTTTTGTATCACGAATTTCATGTGCTTCATCACCGGGACCGGATAAAAAACGCTTTTTGCGCTCACACGCCTATTACTTTTTTACTGGAAATTATTCATCCTCCCACTTGTGACTATAAAATGAATTTCATTGAATAATAACTTTTCTTGATCAGAAATCAAAGACTTGTTTTAATAATATTAGATATAATTACGTTTATCATATTTGCATATTAAATTTAATGTCGTTTGTATATCGATGTTGTATTATTAAAATGAATCCAAGTTTGTCAACAACTAACATACATAAAAAATTGAATTTATTTAATTCTGACGAACTGTTTTTGATCATCTTCAAGCCTTAATTTTAAATTTGAAATTCACTGTGTCGTTTGAAACTTTTATATTATCGAAGCAACATAACGTCAACATTTGAAATTGCAAATAGAAAATATGAATAAATAATTAAATAAATAAATTATAAAGCAATGAAACATTTTATCAAATAAAAATTTGAAATATCTTAACAAGTCAATTCATCTTGCTCTAAATTTACAATCACTTTTTACAACGTACCTTACAACAAATCATTTAAACCGCAATACTTCCCCACCCTGTCTAACCCACACATTATCTTTTCCGGAAATGTCCGAAACTTATCTTCCATGGCACCATGTTTAATTTCAATAAAACCGAAACCGACTTCTCATAATTGAATAAACAAACATCCTGTCGGGCGAAAATCGCACATTACCACAAAACAAAACCAACCGCCGAGAAACGAAACAACGTATAATTTATGAAAGCAACGCAACACGTTGACAACAACGAGACGGTGCTAATCTACAGAAATGTTCGTTTTCAACTTTGGAAAAGGTCGTCGCCGGTATCGGCGAATCTTGAGCGGAATTCCCGCGAAAAAAGGGTCGCGTTTCGTGAGAAACGCTGAAAGGGGCGCCGCGCGAAGCATAACGACCGGTATGCCGAAGTTTTTTTTGCGTGCGCTCGTGTCGCATGTGCCTCGGCGGCGTCAGAAGCGACCCGATAATCACGACCCGACGCAGTCGATTCTCTGAATCGACTTGATTGCCCGAGCGCCGTGGCGCGCTCAAACATCGGGCACAAAGGCATTAATGCTACGACTTGGCCGCCCCAAAAACGATTATCTACTCGACGGTGTTGGCGGCAAGCCCTTGGCGTTATCGGCAGACAGGGCAGGTTCTCGGTAACGATCTATTGTTAGGCCCTCTCTCGTCGAGGAAATTCCGCGGGGACGCGCCACTTGCCGCCCCTGCGCTCACTTCCTCGTAACACAACGACTGCCCAACGCGATATAATCCTGCAAATCGGATAGCGAATGGGGAGCTCCCGATAAAAGCTCCGAGGGGTTCTCGCAGAAATGCTAGTAATTTTTTTTTCACTTGTTTAGTTACATTCTTAAACAACTTACGAATTGATCGGTCTGGCGGCCGGCTTTCAAACATCTCAAGTGAACGCGTATTCACCGCAAGTAGAAATTACTCGACGGGGGCTTTTATTCGTGCTGCATATGGCGCGGTATGCACTTCGCCCCCCAAGTTCTTCATTTGGATTATGCGCGACTTATCGGGCTTTGGAAAATCCGTCGCATTCGCATCTTGACTTGCCCTCTCTCGCGCGAAAGCTTTAGATCGTTTTGTCTGTAACAAATGGACTCGTTGTGGGCGACTTTTTGTGAATCACTGGTGTTATGTATATTATATTGCATAAAAGTATATGCAATGCTCTGTATGTAAATCTCGACTGTTAATAATTGGTAAATTAAATGAAAAGATTAATTAAATGATAAGGTGCAATTTTCGTTTGATTAGAGTTGTTCGATGGTATCGCGAAAATACGCGGCGACCATCGGCTGCTGTTTATTTATCGTTGTCTGGTGGAAAATCTGAATTATAATCAGAGGGAATAATATCCTGCAAAAATAGAAAATATGCTACATTTGAAAACAAATTTATTTTAATTTAACAGATATTCGATACGGGATTCGCGATTGACAATATTAAAAGGAATTTGATCTCGTGTGAAAAAGATGAAGGGCAACTAACAAGGGAAACGTCAAAAGAAATTCCCCTTGATTTGAGGCTTATTTGGCTTATTAGTCTTCCATTCGATAGAAAATAATGCCAGCTTTATTTCGTGCAATCATCTGTTTATAAAGCGCTAGATGGCGCGCAACTACCACAAATCACAAAAGATTCTGAACAGTTGTAAAGGTGAAGGCGACTCAACTGAAATGATTTCGCATTCAGTATTTTTTATCAAAAATCCCCAAAACCGATTATTTCGGGGTAATTGATTTCGGGGGTTTCGGTCGGTGATTGTGATTTTAGCTCGACTCTTTGTCGACCCGGTCGTATTATTCCCCACAGTTGCCATCACCTCCCCACGACGTGGAATGAAATAAACGTATCCCAAGATTGAGATCGGACATCAAATTGGCATAATTGAACTGGAGCGAGAGGTTAATTCCACGGCGAGGGCCCGGGTCTGGAAAATTTTCCCGAATCGGCAGCGTTTGTCGAGCGTCTCGCTGCCTGGTCTGCGAACGTTATGCAAATGTTGCCGGCATAATTCAGCGCTCCTGTAACCAGATCGGAGCCGACCGCATGGATTAAGCCGGCTTTCCTTCGGCGCCGTAATGCAAATCACTCGTAGATTCGCTGAAACTATTCTCCTTGCGCGCATACATACACCGTGGCTGTTCGACAATAGGATGAGGATTGATTGCAGGACTAATGTTATACATACCATTAGTTATTTAACTGCACTTTGAGAAGGAATTTACAGCGAATAAAAAAGTATGTATATTGTAAAACCTGCAACGTAGTATGTGATGCACAGTACAAGTGCAACTTAAGTTTCATGATATATTTTCAAACTCTGCAGACAATTCGTGAAATGAGATTTCGTTCAACAACTCCATTATCAACATATGAAATGACATATAGAGTTAAAAAAAGAATAAATTAAGCTTAATGCAAACGAAATTTGTCTCTTTAAAATACAGATGTAAATTAAATGTAATCTACGCATATTGATTACCAATAATTTCATGGTATTAATTGCTATGACATGATAGTAATGAGCTTGCTGAAGTTTACAAATTCATTTATCAACTCCAACACGCTCTATTTTCGTTTTCCTTCAATCAAACCCCATTCAACCAAAACAAGTCGTCGGAGTGGATCAACATAAAGATCAATCAATCAGCAGGTGCATTAATTAAATAAAACATTCCGACATTTCCGTTGCGTAGAAAATGCAGCCAAGTCGAAGTGGGAGGAAGATAGGCGATACCATTCGTCACCGCGAGCACCTAGTCGATTCCAAAGATACGCGGCCGCACTCGCGTCTCATCAATTTCGCCTATAATCGGTGTTCAAAACACTGTATGTGCACTATAAAATACGACGCCTGACAGGGGGCTACGGTGGTCGTTGCATGTGCAAAGCTCGTTGAGCATTGCGTTAACGAAAACTCGTCGCGAGCAAAGCGCCAGATGCAATCTGATTGGTTGGGCGTTCTAGTAATTGCGCGTAGATCGCAATCACGATTAGTCGGGAAATTAATAGGGCGTTCGCCCAAGCGATTTATGTTACGGCGTCACAGTAACACGAATTCCCAACATGTTTACGCGCGCGCGTATGCGTGACCGTGTGTGCCTTGCATAATACGCCGTCTGAATCTATGCCAGCTTCTGTGCAACTGGCTAATCTGTTTCCATACGACTAGTATTAGAATATTAGTCATGCTAATAATATAAATTAGCGCTGTCCGTCGGCCCAAGTATGAAGACGTACCGAGCGAGAGGCCGGCATCGAGGCGTTGACGCTCGCGTGATTAACGAAAGTGACCCAAGTCATGATTAATGAATAATCACCTTCCAACTTTATAGCCTTTTTTCCTCTCCCTTTCAAGGCGACGGTATATTACGGTACACCACGAACATCCCTGATTTTTGCGATTTCCATCGTAAGGCAAGTGTTTTTTACAATCTATACTGCACAACGGAGCTCATAGAAGACAGATCCACTTGTGAGTCTGATTGCTTTTATTACATGCCTAGTATATTTCTAGTTTAATGAAATTAGATAACATGTCGTGGATTCTACTTGCACACAATATGTAGTTTACACAAATTGCGAACCTTATTTTTTAGTAGAAAATTAAGGTAGATAATTGAAATTGTTGCTCAGAATAATGTTTGTACATAATATTTTTACTTGGGCTTATTTTATAGTAAATTAGAATGTTTTATATTTCAAAATATTATTATATAATTATAATATCAAAATATTATGTGATTTTGCACATAAGATTTACAATGCATTTTGTATTTTTAAGATATTTCTAGCCAAACATTAGGACCAAAACTCGCGCAGAAGCTAATAAGGCTTTGAAAGATCAACAGAAAAATGTTACATTACTGGTCAAAACGTGGAGTATTTTTACTGGGGATAAGCGCGGCCTTAATGCGAGATTGCGCCGAATACTTCATTCGCAGCGACCGACCGCGAAGATCCCGTTGAATTGAACTTTGTGTTATTCTTCCTTCTGGCCGGCGGACGGGACGCGCGTTTGTCACGACGTCGAGATTAACAAATAGAACGGGGCGGAAAAACATCTCTTTAGCTTTTTTCTCGTTTAAAGTGCACAAATTTATATTAATTGTTCGCGTATCAATTCCAACGCGCAAAGTTCCCGATTTGACGAGAATTCTGAATTATCTTCCATTTCCATAGTCGTCTCGTAACCAGTTTATTACGGTTGTAACGGATCTCAGAAACGTGGAAGAACATTATTCTTCTCATAATTCTTAACATCTATTACTCATTCGTTGTTAACAAAGAAAAAGTTGAACTGAAGGTTTAATGAGTATAGATAACTTGGTCTATTTTTGACCAGAAAGAAAGGTATAAATAAATTTGCTGAATTTTATCATTGAATCTTCCTCACTTCGTATCAACTAAGATTACACTTCAATTATAATGAAACATTGATAATTTTTTTCTTTCAAGTAAACTATGAATATCACTTTCTGACTTATTTTTAAGTATTGATAATTTGTTAATTGAGGAACATTCACCCATCGATGTTATGAATCTCGACTATGGCATTTCGCAAAAGAGTGCTCTTTGATAACGCACGTACAAAATTATCCGCATTATGCGAATCCCATACTCTTTATATACGATGTGAAAGATCCTTTCACGCAGGCTGATTTATCGAATATAATAGCAAAATACTATATCAGGCGGTATTAGGTTGCAGCGAATATGTATCTTTTATTCGCGTACCGCGCCGAGCCTACGAGAGCCCCATATGAAAGCCCTTTACCGTTCATACGCGACCTCTAATATTGCTGAGTGCTCAGCCGCGACCCGAGTTCTACGAGCTTCGGCGATGTTCCGCTGGACTCTAGTGGTTCGTATTTTTGGGGATATTAAAAAACTCTACTTTTTTATTTTATTATCGCTATTTAAACCCCGGCTGTTGGTCCGCTACAATTGATGAAAATCGAATTCGCAGTCGTTGTGATTTTGAAGAAATATATTCCTTGAAATAAAATACAAAGAAGCGTAACTTGTATACCAAGATAATAGCGTATTTAATAAAATTCTTACTTTTCAGTAATGTTAACATTACTGAGTATTAATTACTTAATTTTTCATTGAAATTAAATATTTTCTTTTCTAATTTAAAAAAACAAAAAAAAATTGTATATATACATAAAACGAGTGGACGTAGGAAAGAAGATGTCTCTACGCGTAAAAATAAGAGTGAAGCTCTACTTCTGTTTTCTCAGTCTTTTCTTCTTCCTTTTCCACCAGCAGTTACCTTAGAGCCGTCTACTCCAGCCATCGTTCAGCGGGCTCGAAAAAACACCCTCGGAGCCAATCATACGCGCGAGGCGCCTGGAGTCGACAGGATAAAGAGGCGTTTGTACAGCACATTTACGACACATCCTTTAGTTTTGTATCTCAGCTGTGTCTCTTGCGGAGATGTCGGGGCAGGAGAGGGGGGTTACGGTGCCATTATCGGGCCTTGCACGGCACGGCTCGATAAGGCACGACGAACGCGGCTCGACCGGCAGCATAAATTGTTTCGAGAGCACTCTTCGTCGCGATTCCAGACGGTGTTGTTTCGGCACGAAAACGCACAGAATAAGTTTTTTTTTCTTCTTTTTCTTTTTCAATAAATCCTCCTGTACTCCGCAGACACGGGTGCCTTCATTACACAATCCGCTCGAGGCGGGAAACATTTGTTTTCAAATCTATCGCAAAATAAGCTCTTCTGACTGAGAGTGCTAAATATTCTAAAGGAAATAATATGGTGTACGTTGTATATGGAGAAAAAATGTGGTTTTACATGTCGGTTGCACAGCATTTGTTTTATTCGGAAACACTTCGATTTGAAATATTTACAATCTTTTGCAGTATTACAACTTATGAGAAACATTTATGTATTTTACTTTAAAACACATTGAAGGTATTTGTTTTTAAGCGTATTTGTATTAATGTCGTGAATTCTTATTCTCGGTGCTTTCAAGGAAAACCCAACATCTGCCCTAGAAAGCTTCAAAAGAATTTATAGTACTGATGACACGCGTATTCGAAGAACAAATAACAGCGCGCGAAATATGCGAAGCCGAGATTTGCCGGAACTTGCCTTTTAAAGAATGTGATCTGCATTTGTCAGAAATCGCATAAACCGTCACGAATCACTTACGGTGACGTCCAAGTGTCACCGATGGGTGGGAATAAAAAATGACGGCGCGAAAGTCCCGGTATTTAAAATAGCACATGTGAGAGATAGGGAGCCCACGCAAAACTTTTTGCGCACGAGTCGCTAGATATATGCGCTTAACATCCTTAGATTTAGGAAAATGCTGGCCCAGGACTCACGGGATAATTAATTGCTGTCGTTTTGTCAGCGATGGAGAAGCTGGGTAATAAATTAATCATGTCGTTCAGGGGAGGCTTGCGGGGGGTTGAAAAGAAATGTAAAAAGAGATTGCGGTCACGCGTAAACAGCGCGCCGTCGCAAACGAGCTATTGTTTGTATTTAATCTTTGTGATTAATTCCACAAAATGAAACTGAATTGTTTACAAAATTTAAAAGAGGAAATTTAAAAAAGAGAACCCATTCCTTGTATTATAAAAGGGTATTAAAGAATTAATATATACAACAAATTTAAATAAAGTTTCACTTTTTATACTGTATTTGAAATTAGATCTTGTTCTTTCAAGAAATAGAAAAATATCTTTCGATAATGTAAATTTGAAACTGAGTCGTGATTGTATAAAAGAAATCCTTGCATGTTATTATTATAAACAATTATTTTGAAACTCTGCAGTACCTTCTTTTAGTAAAAAAAAAAATTAGATCAACCTTGGAATAGCTCGCGAAATTGTCGTTTATTGTTGAAAGACGTACAAGATGTGCGAAATACGCGATGAAATATTTTTTTGCAAGACACAGTTTAATTAAATTTCTCCCTTATTAACGAGGCGCGTTAATACGCGTGTACTCAAAATGGATAATATTTGAAAAATAGAGAAGAAACGGTTCGTTAACCAAGGCAATTTCGGCAGAGACCACAACAATACGTGTAGAGCACAAAAAGGGATATTATTACCGGCGGCTATGGTCCTCGGAACGGGTGCGATATTTATTACGCAGCCGCACTAAGCGTAGCCCTAGGCAAACAATAGCGAATTTTCTGCCAAAGCTACTGCCTCATTGCTACGTGAACAAGAAGACCCGTTCGATAGGATGATGAAGCGACTTCCTGTACTTTCCATAGAATCAGGAAAATTGCTGTAAATAACGAGCTCGTCTATCTCGCCAAAACAGAATATCTCAAAATTGCCATGTAAGCTTCGTGTATCATGATTTCTATGGTAAAATTCGCGCAGTAATGTTTCATAAAATTACTTGTCCGAAAAATGATCGTTTGTCGATGAGCGATTGTTATTTGCGAAAAGAGATATTTAAGAATTTCGTTATTTCTTTGATGAAAAATCACGCATGTGTCAAAAAGCCCTTTCTTCCATTACATATCGTTGTTTCCACCGAGTAACACGGAATTGATTTATTCAAAAAACAAAATGAAACTACATTTATTATATAGATATTGAAAGACTTATTATATAAATTATCAATTAGTATAATAAACCTTCTATTTCAATCAAATCGATTAATTCAGTGTTCAATATACCTTCAGTTGTAATCGCCCAGTGCAATCTCGTTCTCTCTCTAGTCGAAATTCTACCTAATGTCTTGATTGTTGTACAAAATACGTTCGCTAAATTCAATTTGAAAGCAACAAATTTGTCAGCGCAAGACAATGGTCGTGGATTTAATGCGCTTTGTAAATAAAATAGAGAGATATTCCGGCGTATCAGCGAATGATACAGCGAGGGCATTCATTACGCGTGCGGCTGCGTCAACAGTTTGTATGCACGACCGCGTTACTCGAGGATGCGAGCGATTCGAAATTCGTCGGCAAGCCGACGGACTCTTTCGTAAATCCGATGTTTTCGAAGTGATGTTAAAAGAAATCGCGTTGCTTTATGGACACATTGAATTCAATGGACCGAAAAGTCTAAGTGCGAGTACAATCTTGAGGTAGGCAAAAAACGACGGAGGGAGCGTGTAAATCATGATCGTTTACAGTTCTTTAGCTAAACGATTCGAGGAATATTGCTGACATATTTACTGGCGGAAAAGTGTGTTTGAAATAATGTTATCATAACGCATCTTTGAACTGCGAATGGGAATAAAACATTGTACATTACGTTTGATGTTCCCTGTAATCGAGAACACATTGGGCCATAATCTTCAATGTAGTTGCAATATAGAAATGACAAATTCCACGTCGAAATTATGTTCAACAATGTGATTTCATTGTAAATTATTAAAATAAAAACCTTTCAGAGAAACGAGTAGTTTTTAACTACTAAAAAAGTAAAGGTTCAGAAAAAGAATTAATCCGTAGAAGACTACTTTTCATAAATATCGTTTCTGTGTGGAAAAAACAAGTTCCATATTCAAATCACATTCATAAATTTGCTTTCTATAAGAAAAATAACAAAATCCATATTGGTACCGCATTCATGAACGTGGTCCAATATGTTTTCGTTTAGCAACTTGTCCAAAAGCACTTTTGCAGACGATTTCAATTAAAGACAAACGTTCGTTGGCCTTCTGCTGGCGAAACTCGACGTCGGCATTTAGCGAATGTTTCTGTTATCTCTGCGGGTAATTGTCTGCGTCTGCCGTAAAAAAGATAGGGGGGGGCGATCGTGGTTTTAAAAATCGCCGCACGACGAAGCGAGAGGGACAGGAATATATTAGCGCGGCGCATCGGCGCTGAAGAATTTCGCGCGGCAGAGCGTGTTTTAGCACGACAATTAAAATGTTTTCGGTGCAGCCCGGGTCTCGGTAGATGGATCATACTGGCAACGGGCGCGACTGCGTCTGCGCATCTTTCGAGCGGCAATAAAACAGCCGCGACTTAAAAGGCGCGCCATCAAAGAATGCCCGCTTGCACGTGGGGACAATCGCAATTAAGAAAACTGGTCGTGCCACCACAGAGGATCAAACACACGGCAGTTTCGCCCGGGTCTATATATATGTTTATATAAAGTCAACCAATTATATATGTTGCGCGGGCAATGACAAACAAATGGAACTTTTGACGGCGACAAATGTTGGCCGCGCGAGGCGCGATATTTTATTTGCGGCAAAAATTCGCCCGACCGAAATAATGCGCCCGAGTTGTACATTCCGAACATAAAGTCAAGACCCTTCGATGAGCCTAGCGCGCCGAAGACAATAGTAATTAATTAATTTCCGTCGTTTCGATTCCCCGATCGACCGTATTTCGGCGTTGTTTTTATTTTGCACTGATTGAATGCAAATGCTATTAAGCTGTTTTGTTTCTTTTTTTTTTCTTCTTCTTCTTTTTGCCACCCGAATATAATTTTGTTGAATCAATTTTTTTCCAATTTACATTGATGAATATTTAAGACAGAATCCTCATTGATTCGCGAATTAAGAATCTCCGCGGAAAGCCGACAAAATTCTTCTGTGTCAACGTTAGATAACGGAATTATTATTCTACTTTAATTTAAATATTGATTCAATATATCCATTATGCATTTCAATAACTCGGTTCAATCTTCCAGTTACATGTCTTGATTTCAAAGCTTCGTTAATATTAAACAGCGTAGCTGCACAATTATTGAAAATCGATTTTCCAATGCAGTAAGAAAAAAACACTTTCAACAATTACAACTTTTAAATGAATTTATAAAAACGAAATGTGTATAATTTTGTTTATGTAAGTTACGGAGCGCGGTTCGTTAAATTGTAATGAAATTCGTGTTTGTTTGTTAACGCAGGTATTTGCGGAGAAACCTTGCGATAGAGACTTTTGTACTCAAAGTCTGTTTCTGGTTCAAATAATATTGAAAAACAATTTCATTTTATTTTACAAAAACGAAATTGCATTACGGATAAGGAAAAAAAAAGTTTTAAGACAACACCAAAAGGGGAAAAAAGTACTTTTCGTCTGAAGGTAGAAAAATGAAACTTGGCGCCCGCTGAACAATTCTAAAAAGTAATACTTGAAGTAACATGATTGTAGTCAGTTCCATACTTTACAGAAGTCAATGACGTGGATTGAATTTCGAAAACGGCCTTTGTAAAAACTTATTTTATAGCAATCAAAGTTTTAGTTTCAATTTTCATAAGAGTCGTTCATGAACAGAAATGATACAGAGTTGCATTTCATCATAATGTCGTATCATCCAACTTGTTTCGCGGCATACAAACTTTTTTGGTATTTAATTTAAAAAGAACTAAAGTGCGCAATGGCTAGGATGCTTGTACCCTACAAGCTAATACATCACGACTTTCAGCAGGAGCAACGCCTAGCTGGAAAGTGCATTCGTGACGAAAAGAACGGAAGGCCCCTCACCGAAGCGTCGTATCTCACCCTTTGTTTCAACTTGTTCAGCCGCAATACATTTCAAACTTCACACGGAGGGTGCGAATCATTGTTTCGTCGTGGACTTAAACTTTCGCTATGCGCTTCCAGTCATTAGAAACTCATCTGCGTTACTTACGAGTATTCTATCAAGAAGCAAAAGATAAGTAACTCTGCCATTCAGTAGTTTCCAAAGTGTCTCATTTGGATAGCGCTCTAAAATATTAATAATCTTGAACGTTCTATTTTGAAAATAGCAAAAAGTAATTTTGATGATATTATCGTAAATGGGGAAATTATGCATATACAAAAATGTTAATATAGCTTTGTTTTCAATTTTCTTCAATAAAAACTGTAATACAGTTACAAAGATACGATATTATTACATTGGCATTTCAATTTTCATTATTATACTACTTTGTATCGCATTCAAAAAAAAATTTATATTATTTTCTACTGTGCTCCAACTAATTTTGCGCAGTAGAATTCGCTCAGTGATTTTCCCCTTTTGATTAATGGAAAACGCAGCTGAAGAATCACCTAAAGGATGAAGCAAAAACAAGCCTTTAAAATGCTCTTCATTGAGATGCAGATGACAATGATGGCGAAATAAAAGTCGTAAGAGTGTAAAAACTTCGACGCGCTTAACGGAGAGCTGCGGTATAAAATTTACAAAACACTCTGGTGACAGAGTTAAATTCATTACGTAAAACGATCGAGGGTGACAGTCGATGCACCGTAGTTCAAAATCGGTTGCTGGATGGTGGTTGCAGACCTGCTGCAGTTGCCGTAAATTAAAGGACAATCGAGACGAGGTCACTCCCCATTGTTACCGCTAGTATTTCGAACAACATGAACCGGAAACGCCGCGATTCCATCCAGTGAGCCCTCCTATTTTATGTAACTGCCAAACGCTCATGGTTTTCGAGAGCAAATCAGTTAGAAGGAGAACGGGAATGAAAATAATAAGCGAGGGGTGACTGTTGGTGACAAAGCTTAATTGTTAACATTTCATCAAGTGTAAGCATTAAGCGTCACGAATTTAATTCTCGTAACTAATCCCAATTCAACGGTCTCCGTTTTTGTCTTTCATACTGAGAAAAGCATTAGACATAAACTGGCATCATTGATAAATTCTGCTGAAGTTAAAATTGAACTTCCAAATTCGATCATTTGAAATTTAGAATGCAACATTTGTAATACATCCATATAAAACGGATTTATAATCTAAATTAAACTTAGGATGTATTTAATCCATTTGAAAATTTAGAATCTTAAAACGAACGATCATTATTTTCAAAGGCATGAAAAAGGTGAACTCACGCAAAAACGCTTCAAGATTTTAATATCGTTACATTGTTACAAAACCAGTGATAAATGCTTGAGTCTGGAGAAACTGAAAATGCAACGAAAATGAATCAAAGCGCGCCAAACATTATTCAACAGTAATCTAAAATGGATAATAAAGTTGCAACAATTTCAAAGCTTGGTCGCAAAAAAGTTGAAAAGCAGCGCGATACGAAAATTTAAATGTAATGGCGTGAAAAACGACGAAATGCAAAACACTAGCCCTCCCCCGCGGCAAAGTGGTAGACGCGTAAACTCTGATTACACCATAAATCGAATCTCGGTCGACCGTACGGATTAAATGAAATTCCTATGCCATCTCGTATATCTTTCGGTTTGTAGAGGCGTTTGTTTCGGAACGGGGTAAAATATATGCTAGAAGGGGGCGGTTGCGCACGCGTGCGCGGAAATTGCTGCCACAGTCGGTAGATGTGTGAAAACAATTAATGTCTTTGAAAACATTTCATGGCCTAAAAGAAGCTATAATTTCTAAGAACGCACGGCAGAATGGCTTATTAATTATGAGCGCGTCATTTATTCGAAATGGAAGAATGTGTTCACGCCCTGATAGCTGATAATTATCATGTAAATCTACATGAATAATTGTGTCTTAATTTATAGGCCTCTTAATTGGCAACTAAATACCACGTCTTTGTGCAGACGAAAGTCGAAATTATATGCTTTTCGATAAAATTAATGCGTTCTTCGTGTAATACCACTTTTCGTCGGAACTTTTTAAAATTTAGAGATGAATGGTACTTATGTACAAAAATGATGTCGATAAGAATTGAAAATCACATCACTTTAACTTGAAATAATGCAAACAAATTATATGGTATATTGTAGAGCGGAGGGCTAACACCCTCTGGAACAAAAAAGACCACGGGAGCAAAAACTGCTTGACTCAATGCAAAAAGTAATGATCGCCACCTCATGCGCAAGCTCCACATTCACCCTTGGTGAATAATTTACTAAATTCGTATTAACCCTCTGTTCCTCACATTCGCTCTCATGAAAAACCGTTTATCATGATTTTTATTTTTATAATAAGTGGAATCCGCTTATTATGAGAATAATCCACTTATAATAAACTGAATTATTGACTCTTTCAAGAGTGTTGTTACATGGTATGTAAATAAAAAAAATCTGGAAACGTTGACAACAATTCAACTAAAAAGGAGTGTGTGCATATAAAAAGTAGCCATAAATATGTACATATTTTATTCTAAAAGATAAACGTTAATAGTTATGTACAGGTACAAATGAAAAAAAAAGCTATTAGTATACAAAATTATAACTATATATGTTTCCGTGTAATTGTTCTTTATGACATAATTGGATGCAGGTTTGTCTGGTGAGTTACTATGTACGAATAAAAAATGTAAGGATAGTTTTTAATATTATTAAATATAAGCTAATATATAATCAATTTGTTAAAATAAAGAGAAACATGTTTACTCGAATTGTTAAAGTTGAAAAATTGTTACTTATTAAAAAAGATACAGTTATGTGAGTATAACACCTGTAGAGAGTTCAAGTTCATCCAAAACTAGGAAATCAACATTTACTTTCATTTCTGTTTTAATTTAATTAAGTGAAATAATATTTTACACAATTGAAACTTTAATTTCAATTTAAATTTCAATAAATTTCGTTACATATTATTGGAATTACGTGAACATATAACACTTGAAAGAAATAATGATAAAATAAAATAAATATCGTCTTCCTATTTTTACAATATTCTTTTAAGTGAGAGCTTCAATTATGTCAAATAATATTTTCGATAATAACTATAAATTATTATCCGCATTATCCGTCACATATAAACGCATTAAAATCTTCTAAACTGCATAAAGATTTTAACAAGGTTACTTAATTAAATATAAATTTTTCAACAATTTCAAAACACTGTTGCAATAATTGTATCCCTAAAAACAATATGTAAATAAAACTGAAAAAAGGTTCATTATTTCAATAAATAAATTGAGTTACTAATAAAAACATATCATAAATAAAGAAATTAACCTTATTCATAGATAAACTACTGATAAAAATTACATTGATATGTACAGAAATAGAATTTATCTATATACATATATATTTTCCTTTTATATATGAAAATAAATGTGCTTTAGTAAACTCTAGATTGAAGCACAGCTTTTTGCATAACGTCACAAAAAGTTTTGTTAACTTCTCGGCACAAGATTTCGGCATTTTTATCTCCCAAGGCGGCTTGCGCAGAACTTACCCGTCCTAACTGGAACAATAAACTTGTACAATCTTCCGCCAAAGGCGGAAACGCGAGACATATCCGCTTAAGAGGAGACAAAACTGGCATAAACAAGACTACGCGGTCTCGCGCAGGTAACACACCGAGAAGAGTCACCAACGTGTTAATCGCTAGTCGACATACACTCAATGCTTTTGGCAAAGCGTATTGTATAGCTAAATGAGACGCTAAGTCGACAGCAAATACTTGCTTCTCTGCTTCTGGTTGGGCAAGTAAATCAGGAATCCAATCAAGACAAATATGCATCGAAGGAATCCCTGTAACTGTTATTGGAAGAAGTTCTCGAGAGTAACCCTGAAAAAATTATTTATATATTAATTTATTTATTCATTCATTTACAATTCATGATCAATATTTTATTTACCTGAAAATGAACAAGTTTGACTAAAGATGGCTCTATAATGAAAACCTGATGAAGATACGAGCAAATAACACTTCTAATTTCCGGAAGAGACCACAACTGCCCTGACACTCTGCGATCTTCCTCTGTTTCTAAACACGCTTCTAATAATATCTGAATTGCAGCACTTTCTTGACCCTCAACCAAAGCCGACTTTAATTCTTCCCTTTCTGATTCACTTGTCAACTGACCGACCTTTTCAGTTATGGGTTTGTCCTGAATATGCCGTGATAACTGAGAACGTGATGCAGCTAAAGTCGCTTGTAATATTCTGTACAAATAAATCAAATATAAAGTATTAACTTTGCCAAGAACTTAATTTAAATTAAATTAATTTACATTTACCTTAATATTACAGACAAAACTGGCGCGCAACGAAATATTCTCATATCACACCTCAGCACTTGTAATGGATCTAAAACTATATTCTCTTGTGTAAGGAACACATTGACGGATGTTAAATTTTCAATTAACAAAGTGTTGATTGATAAAACCCACAGGCACCTTGGTAAAACTGTATTCAGTCTTAGCCAAACTTGCTTGTATAATTCTGAAACAAAAATATATCCATCAGTATCCATCAGTATTCATTATAACTACATGATTGAATAAAACTTAACATAATTTAAACAAAATGGTTTATTTATTAATGTGTTCATCTAACTAATATACTTCATATTTCATATACATTTAACATGTTCTTTAATTAGAAAAATGCAATTGTAGATTTACCTTGTATATATCTAGGAACTTTTCTATCCAAAATTTCTTTAAAATAAAAAATTATTGTTTCAACAAATGGCCAAATATCAGTCGGTTTCATTGAAAGTAGTTGTCTCAACATCCTTCCTGTTCGCGATGGACATGATTTCATATGACTGAAAGCTTCAATAATGGATATTTCATTGACCGTTACTGCTTCATGATCAATCATGACTGAGTCCAAATTAATCATTTCATCATCCAACCAGTCATCAACCAGAGACAGATGTGGGAAATGCGTGGCCAGTAGTCGTAACAAAGGCGAGAATATCCCAGCATAGTTCACTTGATCTCGTTGGACTTGCTGTAGCAAATGTTTGATTGGCAACTCAGACAAAAACTCATTAGAATAAGCCTTAACTTTACGACCCTGTGATATGAAATAATACATATTTGATAGTCGCACATCTTCGTAGAGTAACAGATAATACAATAACAAGAGTTGAGAGGCTAAAGATGGCTTTGATGTATCAATATCAACACAGTCCTGTTCCATGTCCATAATACTCATGGCATTGGTTTTACGCGAGTCAAAATTTGCGCCAAACACACTATTTTGAAAGACTCTGCGAATTTCGAGTTCTGTAATTGGTTTATTTGTGTGCTCAGAGGTTTTGTTCGTTGTCACTAAAATGGAATTAACATAAACTTCAACTAAGGCTGGCAGAACTGGATGCAAAGGTGGAGTGGCATTGCAAATTTGACGGTATATCCAGTTTTTAATTGGCACTCTATGTTTTGCAAATGCACGGGATTTTAGCAATTGATGAATACAATGAACAGGCAAAAATCCTGGAATGTTTGCATTAAGGTTTGCTGTAACTGGAACCTTGACTGCATGAGATGTTACCACTTGCTCAGTAAAGATTTCTTGCATGAAAATTTGCTTCATTCTTGTCAAATTGTTTGGTCTTATTGGTATCTTCATACCAAGGGTTGCGCATACCAATTCGCAGATCGCGGATAACTGATTGCTGTGAAAATGAATTGCCATGAGAAGAAGCATTTCACCAAAACTAGCTGATACTCCACTAGCATTTTCAAAATAGGCTTCTTCACGAACAAGCCACTGGACCCATTCGATGCTGCGTTTTTCGAGATTATGATGACCGATTAGCGAGGGACAAGCAATGAGCATACACAAACCTAGAGAAACAAAACGAACGCCCGCAGGTGATGGCGGTGGGTGGGATGTTAATAACTGGACAATCATGGCAACCTCTTCCTCCTGAAACAAAATGATTAGGGAAAATTCATGTTTTTGAATGTACTAAAGTTTATGCTGCTATATTAACAGGAATTTATTGTTACAAGATCTCAAATTATTAAATTTTTATTTCAAATTTTTTATTTACAAGCAAGTTTGATTGTATTTAATGTTAATTAATTTTTGCTATCTTATTGAAAGCTATTTTAGTATATTGCTTATAATTCTTATTAATATTTCTGAATAAATAAAATAATTGTATTATACCTGAAATTTAATACCACCAATCCCACGTAACGCACAGTATAATCTCAACAAAGCACTTGCTTGTACTACGCAGGATTCTGCCAACTGACCATCTGCACTTTGTGAAATAATTGCTTGCAACCTTCGAAGCAAATCGTCTCTAAGATCTTTAAGAGCTGTGTGGTATTCCCATTTACGCTTTTGTCCACTTCTAATAAATGATCCAATCCAAGATCTGACTTGCTGGTCAGTACCTAATAACAAACCAGAAACAAAAGCTACCATGTCTCCCTCGGGTAAAGACGAATCCAATCCTTTATGTTCCAAACTTAATGTAATAGCTAAGGCAGGCATTCTACATAGTTCCACACATTTTGTCCTCACAGCCAGTGCCTGTTTAGGATTCATTTGACATAACATTGTCAGTGCCTGAGTTCTAATACTTCCCAATAAAGACTCCTCCTGTTTTTCGCCATTTGATATCAAGTAAGTGCACACTTCCATAAAATAATCTGGACTATTGGCGACAATCCAACAGATTATTTCAGGACCACGTTTTACATGCAATAAGGTTTCAGCAATTTCAGGAATTGACAAAAGTTCAGGCAATTCAGCCAGAGCTATACAAATAACATAACTAATCTCTTCTGTATAAACAGCATTGTCAAAAAGTTCAGACGGTTTTCTTTGAAATTCCTGAGTCTTTGGCTGTTCCTTAACTTGATACAAAATGTATAAAATTTCCCCAAGTACTAATTTTATTCTTTTGGAAGATTCACATCTTTCGAATTCGAGTGCAAGTCCACCTTGAACATTCTGTATTAAGACACTATCACTTTGGAGAGAACCAGGTTTTTGTCTAAAACATAAAGAAAGTGATTAAGATATACAATTATTTAAATTATGTTAATTTTATTTTTATTATTCACTTAAACAGTAAAATATTAATAATACAGTATTTGATTTGTACAATTTTCAATGTATTTCATTTCTTTTACATTTTTTAATTAAAATTGAATGAAGTGTAACAATATAAATAAAAATTAAATACAAACCAAATTTTATTTATTTTCTAAATCGATCAGTAAATCAAAGAATATCATAATTATATTATTTATCACAGATAAAAGATAACATTTAATAATGATAACATAACCTCCAACTTTACCTCAATTCTATTTCTCTTTTTACATCCATTTCTAGACTGTGAAAGTCTATAGACAAAAGTCCAACGATGGAATTGACCGACTCGATTCCAGATAAAATAGTAAGAATTTCCTTCTTCACTTCCACACATTCTTTCGTTATATCTTGCGGTGAAATGAGACTCATACGAACTAAACATGGTAAAATTGGACGCAACTCTTTTTCCGAACAAAGTGCGAGCTCCTTTGTATTTACATTCTGAATTGCATTAAAAACTCGAGGTGACAAACTCGTCGAAGTATGCATTTTTACGTCTAATATTGTTTTGACATTTGTACAATAAATGTTCCGCTATTAACTTTTGTATACACGTTATCTACAAAGAGCTCTATATATATTGTTGATACACATGAAATGCAGCAGGTTTGCTGCATATTTTATTGCTGTGAGATTTGAGGGATTTTTGTATGACTGTCCTTGTTTCGTAATGGCAGTTTCAAGAAATGAAACAAGGATATATAGATGGATCCCATATAAGAGACTACATTCAGTATTCGAAATCGACACAAGCGCCAGTGCGGCCAATAATTGCATTCTCTCATGTAATTGATTCTGGCGGGTTTATTTTGATTTGTGTTGTCATAAAGGTAACTTTTACTTACTATTTATTCAAACCAACATTAAATAAATTGTTCTTTGTTACCTTGTTTCTTATACAATTCTTGTAAAGTATATTGATTTGAAATATATTTGTCAATGAAACAGTTACGAAAGCATATTAAGTAAATGTTCGAAGCAATAATTAGTTGCTAAAAATCATTATTATTGACATTGAATATATATTAATAATTTTATTTTAATTAGCAAGTAAATTGAAAAGTAGAAAAAAATTATATTAAAAATCATCTTTGAAAATTCAACTTCAAATTATAATAAACAGCTCAATTATGTAATTTTTATAAAATATGCACATGTAATTATAAAAATAATGTAGTTGAACCAACTTGATGTTCTATTTACAACAACAGCGTCCTTCATTAAACAATCAAATGAGATTTCATTCACAATAATGAGTTGCATTTAAATTGTGTCGCCGTCGACCCTGAGTTTGTTTTGACCAAGTGAAAGTATCTCGGGGTAGAGTTACCTGCCTTGTAAGCGGCTCGAACTTCAGTCTGCCTGCAGAATTAAAGCAGTTTAAGTCAATTTAAACGAGTGTTCACAATTTCGAATCAGTAAGATGAAATTGTACTCTGTGTCTGACGGACCACCGTCGTTAGCGTGTAGACAAGCTTTAAAAGCTCTAAATATTGATTATGAATTAATTGACGTTGATTTCGGTAAAGGCGAGCACATGACTGAAGAATTTGCAAAGGTAAATTTTTTAGTTTTAAACAAGTTGTACATACAATTAATATTTTAAGTTTTTCATTAAATATACTTTTTTACAGTTGAATCCCCAAAAAGAAATACCAGTATTAATCGACGACGACTTAATTATGGGAGAAAGGTATTTTGTTAAATAAATGTTCAATAATAAATATGATATAATAAATAGACAATTGTAATTGTTAATTTATTATTTTTTAGCAACGCTATTCTGCAATACCTTGGTGATAAATATGATGATGGAACCTTGTATCCAAAGGATCCCAAAGCTCGAGCTATAGTCAATCACAGACTTTGTTTCAACCTGGCCATGTATTATCGCAATATCTCAGAATACGTGGTAAGTATATTGTAAAAGAAAAACTGGAATTAAAATAAAAAAAGGGAATTAATTAACCTTTGAATAATTGCATCTATATTATCTATATACTTTTCAAAGATTATTTGTATTTCAATTCAGTAATTATTGAAATTTACATTATTTTCAGATGGCTCCAATCTTTTTTGATTACCAGCGAACTCCTCTTGGACTGAAAAAAACCGAAATAGGTTTAAACTGTTTTGAAACTTATCTAAAACAAGAAAAATCGATGTACAGTGCAGGAGGTAATTATGAGTTATCAAATATGTACACTGAGATAAAAACATATTGTTACCGTAAATAGAAATTATATAGCTAAAATCAGGAACGTTGTACATTTATTAATGTAGAATATTTTTAATGCTAATAATATACTCAATAAAAACAAGCGTCTCAAATTTAGGTAAATGGAGATGTTTCTGATGTCTCAAATATCAAAAATGCCTCATAAGGAAACACTTTTTTATAGAGTAATTACGTAAACAATATATTTTTATCTCTATTGTAAAATATTTGTAGAATAGGTATTATATTTTTTTCAAAATTTAACATATACTTACTTATCCATAGATCATTTAACAATTGCTGACTTTCCTCTGATCACGGCAACCATGTGCTTAGAAGCCATCGACTTTGATCTTACGAGATGGCCACACGTTTCGAAATGGTATGATAACTTTAAAATAAAATATCCAGACTTATGGGATATAGCTGCTGGTGGAATGAAAGAAATCCGTTACTTTGAAAAAAATCCTCCAGATTTGTCTCACATGGACCATCCTATTCACCCAGTTCGAAAATCAAAGAAATAAATAATTAAGTTTGTACAGTGTCTATTAAAAGTGACTGTCAATAATAAAAAAAGTAATATTTCAATAAAACATGGATAACTTTTACTAACACTTTTATTTACAATATGACGAATCAGGTAATAATTTTTATGGAATAGTTTTAATCCCAGCCAACGAAGCAATATAAAACGTTCATTGTAAATATGTATGTGTCTGTTTGATTCGTATTATCGGAACATTTTTATGAATGATACTCAAACAGTGGAAACGAAGTTCAACCGACGTCTGGTTAAGATATAAATAATGGAACAGAATGATTATGAAATGAAATCAGATATGACGAACGACACAAATTCATGCAGCATGCACTTAGAAGATTAGAAATACGATACTTAAAAAACATAGCATATTCAATGACTTTGCGCCTTATTATTACATATAAAAGTAATCAGTCAAGTCTCTCAAATGTGTTTCTATATTGTTTCGTCGACCAGGATGTTTAAATACGAATACTCGTATTATAATTGTTTGTATAAATCTAAACACAAATCTAACATGTAACGATCCCATTCAATAACATGATAAAACTCTAACAATTTAATTATCACTGGATGTAATAGACCAACGAGTCACAGATACAACGACGGTAGAAAAACGTAAATTATGAAAAATATATTATTACAACGCTCCAACGAACTCGATACAAACGAATCATCCGTGAACAACCAGATTGAAATATAAAAATAAATACAAACAACAAATTATCATCTATACATATATGTACACATTATCAGAGGCCATGTAACTATAGTACAATGTTAAAATTCACGTCATCTGATCCATACTATATTGACAAGTGAAAAATCTGTATCGTGAGACATAGTTTCATACAATGTAAAGTGATCGATCATAGAAATATTTCGTACGATGAAGTCAATGTAGCGAGAAGAGATTGGACCAGTCTCTTGTACATTATTTTTAGGGAAAATAAGTTATGGTCGAACCTGCTTACCGAAATTGCAACGTCGGTTTAACCCACATTCAATCTCACTGGCAGTGCAATTAAAATTTAAATCAATACATACCCAGGAGAATGTACTTTAAGATTGATTCGTATTATCGTTGGTTAAAATCCAACGATATTAAATTCTCTTGACTGTGAAAACTGATTTCTCGTTTACATAGTTTAAACGGTTGGATTAAACAAACGACGGTTCTCAAGCGAAAGGAAAAATTTCACCATCGCGTTTCTGTTGGAATGTTGGTTTTTTAAGGTAAAGTACACGCTGGGCATGCATAGGGAGATGAAAATTGTAAATCGAACAGTTCAACGTCACATGTGGGAGGCGAATCTTCGGTACGAAATTCCAGCTGGAGACCTTTCATTCGAACGGAGCAGTGTCCGATTTCGACGCTAGAAATCAGTCACCGAACTCGCCCCGACGGTGAACGCAGGTGTGACTTTATGTACCCGGTGCGGTAATCAATTACTTCGCGCGATGAGTCGTTAGAAGTGCCATGCCTGTGTCTCCTACTCCATCTGAAATCCAAACGTCCGATTTAGTTGATCGATAATCGGTGGGTGTTGTAGTGATTACAACATGCTCAAAGTGAAAACATCTTATTTTTTAATTAAAAAACTGTAAGAAAAAAAATGTTGTTTAGAATACTCATGATGCTACTAAATTCAATATTCATTTTAAACAACGATTAATTCTCTATACACGAACCATTAACTAGAGTTTTATCAAAATTTTAAAACAGTGCTCGATTCTAAAATCACAATGTGCATAAGAGTTTGTTTAACTAGAATTGCCTACGAAATAGGTATAATTAAAAACTTATGTATCTGTTATGTAGAAATTTAATTTTGACTTCAAAATATCATTGGATTTTTAATTTTTTACTTTAGTATTTTTGGATTGCGATATTTTCAAGAATATTACAACCCAAAATAAGGTTTTTTAATGTACAATTTTTAAAGATGGAAGAGTTAGTTATGTTAAAAGAATGTACATTCAATTTTGTGTATATTTGTCAAAAATTTGTCTTCCTAGTTAAATGAAATTTTTAAATACAAGATCAAATAGAATGTGAACATTAAATAAATGCTAGTAATTAGTTCAATTAGACTATTAAAAAGAAGACAATTTTTTACCAAATGATATAAAGTATGTCACGATGCTGCATTCCAGATGCAATACAATAGAAAATATGTAACGTATGTAATTTAACATTCTCAGGGAAATCAATATACATTGAATATTGATGTATGTATACAAATGTTAATACATTAATGGTTATTGCAAAGAATTAGTTATACAGATACATACAGGTTTTGTAAATGTCGTTTTAAGATCAACTTCCATAAAACTCTACAATTAATAAACAGTTGACTTTAAATTATTTTTCATACATACATAAAAGATGAAGAACTTTGTATGTAATCAAAAATGCTTCACGTTAAATGTGATTCAAAATTTATAAATCTTGAACATTTTAATTCATGTCAATCAAAATATAACGTAAAATACTTATTTAACAAAATCTACTTGTTATTAAAAAGTTGTATAAAAATTTATATTGCATGTATATCAATTTTGATAATTTACCAAAAAAAAAAAAAAAATAAATAAATAAATAAACTGTACAGTATAAAATGCTCGTATTTATAACATATAACATAAGCTAGTCTAAGATGACTTACATTCTAAGAAATATTACATATATATTATATTCATTAATCTTAGCGTTAATACTTAGAATACAAAACCGATAATATACACTACAAATTTACACTTACTATATGTATATAAAAGGGATTTTGTACATTCTGTAACTTAACTATCAAAAGGAGTTAGAGCAGGATAAATGATGTACAAATACGAGCAATACATTTTCTTGTAAATAAAATTAGTGTTAAAAAACAAAATTGAAAAAACTTATACATTGAAATTCAAATTAACGACATATTCAAGCTTTACATTTGATTCTATACAATTATGATAATCATTTTTGTGCCAATAAGGGAGTATATTTCTTGATTACTGATCCTGAGTGAGGACAATTTATGTATTTTAATTACTTGTTCCGAAGAAACATTTTATTCTATGATTTGTTAATGCCACATAATAATATAGTCAAAAATATTTAATAATAGTGATTTTTTCGTATGCATGATTTTAAACTATTGTCATGATTGTTTTATTTACGGAAATTAATTCCGTGCTGTCGAGCTCGAACGAATGTAGTAGGGGTGCCAAAACAATTTCCGTACAGCTTCATATAAATCTATACTTTATTGATACGAATAATACAATTTTATCTGAAAAAAATTTATATATGAAACCCATTCACAGATTAAAAGTTTTTTTTTTAATTTAAAGTGGAAAATTTCTCGTAATTTTTAAAGTAAAACGAAAAAACTCGGAAATATGCAATATCAAAATAATTGTTCATATTAATTATTACATACCAATACATTTTTATAATAAGCGATGCATTCTTCGCGATGAAAGAAATTTGTTATTCTTAAAATTCTCCTCAATCAGGTCAGATTTAAACTGCTAATCACTGTATTTAATTTTCAATATATTATAAAAAGTAAGAAATTGAATGTCGGGAAAATTATTGCTTAAACATTGAATCAGTCACATAGTTGTACTACAAAATTCAATTAAAGTCTTTACTCATTAACAATGATAAGAGTAAATTTTATTATAATCATATTAATTTCCATTAATCTGACAATAATCATGATAAATTACGCCATTATTGTAATTATAATATTAGTTAATTAATTCATATCATCTTACGTACCTCGGGTGCGGACAAAAGTAGAACTAACCGCTTCTCGGGCTGTAAAGTCATTTTTGGACTTCACCCTCAAGCATCATTACAACCCTGGGTCAGTAAGTTCCACTTTACCGCCCGCTCCCTCGATTTCAAGTTCCCTTTGTTTAAGCAAAAATTGTCTCCGTCTTCTTTTCTTTTGCCCAAATTTGCTCAGCACATGACACACTTGGTGCACCTGATCATCGCTTATCTGACCCCGAGGTCAGAGTGAGACAGAATAACAGATAAAGTGAGATAAAGAGTTCGTTACTGTATTAATCGCAGTTAAAACGGTATAGTTGATGGTTTTTACCTTGTTTAGCCCGAGGGACGGCGTGCGGGCGATAGTTGTGGTTGTTGGTCGAGGTAGTAAAATTTGAGGTAAGGACACGTCGTGGATTATTGTCAGGAGACGATGAATCAGGATTATGGCGATGATTGGTAGTAATTTTGGTAGCGGTCGTCGCGGTTGCGGAGGAGGTTGTAGTGATGGTGGTTGTGGTTGCGGTGGGCTGATTAGTGGTGGAAGTTGGAAGAAGGGTTTGTCCGTCACCGTGGGCCGACGAGACCCCGTAGTTTCGGCGGAAATGTCGATGCTGGAACGAATGTCTTCGTCTGACATCCCTGCCACCACACCCGCCTCGGCGCAATTTCATCGTACTGCATCAACCCCATTTTATTGTTTAAAAGTCACTTTCCGCCGCTCTTGGCACATTTCTTTTTCAAATCTTTTTTTTTTTGCGTTTGCGGCTTGCGTCCTAATATTTTTACAGGATGGTTACTTTGGATTAAAAATTTAGACTTTTGGATCTCTTCAATACGCAAAATTAGACAAATTTCACGTTTTGTAGAAAAAGATATCGTATCTCTTTCATTTAAATTTAAATAAGTAAGTTTCTAATCGGATATGTGTGTTTGCGCAACCAGTACAGCATGGATATATTCATACGTCATAAAAATTTATTATAACATTTATTATAAATAATTTATTATCATCTTGAATACCTTGCAAAAATCACAGGAATTGATCATAAAATTTGCATAATTAATTTGTATGACTTCTATGCTGTCTGGTCATAGGAATCAATTCCAAGCATTCATTATACATTTTGATTTACCAATGCATTTCAGCCAAAAACCAGTTTGAATAAGAACTTCAAACGGTGATTAAACTTATATAAATCCAGTTTGAATAGAATTCAAACTGAAGTTTAATGAAATAATTAAGTTTGAACAGAACAATGTCGAACAAGTTATCTATTTCGACCTTAATATTCATAACGGGCGTAAAGTGATTTAACGTTAAATTTTCCAAACGAAAAATCTAAGTAACCATCCTTTTCAACTGTAAAAAAGCATCGTTGCAATGACTTGACTTTCGACAGTGATTGTGGATAAAGTATGGATAGATATCCATTTTTGTATACTCCTCCTATCAGCAAAAGTTGTAATGTTGACAGAACAAGGAGAAGCATGCGAATCAGAGGCAAGGCAAGTCATCTTTCCATCAAGAAGCCCAAAGACGTTTGCATGCGAGACAAGAGCAGAAGTGCAACGACATCGACACTCAAGCACAGATCATGCGCCCATTCGAAATGTCCGGAATTAAATTTTGCTCGACTCCGATTATACATCTGCATTAAAGGTGCCAATAAAGTAATTTATTACCAATTTTTATAATTTTTATATTTTGAAAGCCGATCTTATAAATATATTAGTCAACAAGAAGATACTTGAATTTTGAGTTCTAATTTTTGTCATTAACATGAAATTAAATAGAAATGTATAGCAATTTGTATTGAATATTGAAATGATATTGATTTGACAGACGTATCATCGGTGCGATCAGCAAGGTAGAGGCAATGTATTTTCTTACCTTGCAGTGTAACTCACGTTGATCACGTTTCTGTAACAGCATACAATGGATCCGGATTGTAAGCGATGATCGAAAGCGAGGATCGATGATCGAAATTGATTACCGTATAATGATAAAGGTAAAAAGGCGAGGCAACAGAACGAAAACTCATATAATCGATTTCAATAATTTCAATGATTTCAATCAACGATGTATTTTTATGTATAACACTCCCTGAAGCAAATTTTGATTGAAATCATCGAAAGGTCCTTTCCTTTTTCGTACTGTAATTTCGAAAAAGGTCTACTTTCTATCTAATTGTAAGAAATAAGAAGACGAAGCAAAATAAGGAAGCACTAATGGAAATTATAAGATGAAATGATGATGTGTGTATGCCTAACAGGATTATTATTAATCAATCAATCGATAAAGATTATCTGACTGAAAAACATGTTAATATAATAGCAAAGATGTTAAATTTTTAAAATGCCAATGACTATATTACATTTCTAAACACTGAAATAAGAAGATTTAATAATTTATTAAGTTTATTTGGTTGATTCAAGAAAACGTTTAGTTGGACAAGTATCAACCCCACAATTTAATCGGATCAGTCAAAATATGGTTGATTCAAACAAATCTTTTTCTCAGTATATTCATAATAAAATTTACTATATTATATAGAAAAATGTATGTTGAGAAAAAATGACTGTAGCCACAACAGTTCTAGACTGTAAATGTAACAGTGTTAATACTTTCATTAAATCTCGCTATTATATCAGTAACAACAATTTTCAGTAAGGAGCTTCTGATATAACGAATTGCGCATGATCTTTCCCATAATCTCATCATTGTTCAGTGCTTAACGCAAAGTGCTTTTATTCATCGTGCGTCAATAAAGTATTAAATAGATAATGTACACTTTCGTGCTCAAACCATGTGTCATTGTCTTGCATAGACTCTAAATAAGTAGTAGTATAGATAGATTTCGAAAGCTCGAGATTGAATTCAATTTCGACATGAAATTTTGTCGTTAAGGGTCTTGCAAATCTAGTACAGAACTATCTAAACATGATTAACTTCTCAAGTTTTGCAATGTACTTATTTTAATACTATAAGTATTTAGCAAACAAATAGAGTTGAACAATTTTTAATCGACTCGATCGAAAGAGCTAATCTAAGATCCTACCTAAGGATTCTATCCAAAAATACATATACATTCTGGCAAGTAGAAACTCTTGCGGTTCATACATTAATAAAAATATTCATTATAAAAATAAATGTTTTAAAAGCAAACTTTTAATTTATAGATGATACAATTAATCATACAAAAATATTTTAAATTTCGTTCTTTGTTAATTTTCATTTAGTCTTTCAACATTAAAAAAAGACTTACATTTAAACCATTAAAATAAGAGTGATTTCTCTCTACATAACTGAAAAATAAATGCAAAACTGGCTCAGATGTAAGTTCCTAGCTGTTCTGAAATCTTCTTTAAAACTCCAGCTGGAGTTCTTAGATAGGATCATAGATAGACTTTTTCGGCAGAACTTTTTCGTCTCTGTAATGATAAATGCTTCGCGTCAATGCCGCGAATTATCCGTAAAACACGGGATTTTCGCTTCGGACAGACCGTCAGGAGGAAGACTTGCTATGTTGGATCGTTAATTCGCAATGAGTGTAAATGATAGGCCTTATTCGATTGCGATATTTGTGAGCTTTTGCGTGGCAATAGATCGTGGTTCGGTTAGCCCGAGATCGCCTCATTTGATTAGCGAGGGTGCTCGACTTGAAGTGATTTAAACTACTTAAGTCGACGCCCGAGCGCACGCAAAGTCAACTACTGTATCGCTGCACGCCAAGTATGAATTACATAAAGCGTAATTCATAAGCTCGTTTCGCCAAAGAACATATTTTACGGCATTTCACGTTCAATTTGTTCACACCGGACACCAGTGATCTGCGCGTTATTCCGACACTTTCCATCGGCCGACCTAAATTTATCGCCAATCTTGCAATTCGCCGACAAGAAACTGTAGTCAATAAGATTAACGGCTCTAATAACGCTAATGTGCGATAGAAGTTCGAGCGGTGTTCGTGTTTTTAGCAATAACGACTTCAAGTACTGTTAATTAAGACACATTTCTGTAAGAAGAGAACGTTTTGAAAACACCTTAAGAACGTTTAAAGTTCTGTCGTTACGGTGGTTCTTAAATGTTTTTGAAATGATTTTGAAAGTGCCTTTAAGTGTCGAATGCATTGAACAAATTTCACGATCCATCGATCGAAATCGATGAATGGTGGAGCGCTGACGATCGTTAAAAGATAGCACAAGTTCAACGCGTAGGCAAGAGTCGTTCTTGGCGAACGGAAACAGAAAAGATATACAAGTCGAAAATCCCAAGCGATTGTAACTATTGTAAAGCGTACATTCTACGCATGGCGTTGTCTCTAGGCGCTGCTTCTATTTGAGTGCAGTTAATCAAAGAAATTAATGGATCTTTTTACAAACGTATTTACGGTAGAGAATTTTTGTGTTGGATAAGTAATTGATTAAAGTAGATGAAAGGAAACTAAAGAACTAAAGATCGAAAAGAAATCAAGTTGGAAACTAAAGTGCATGATACTAATTAAGGCAGCCTGGTTCAAAGCTTTTAATGCGTACCGAAGAACTCGGGTGATGTAGTCGGGCCAGTTGTCTGGGAACATGACGAGGAAGAAGCCTACAGCTATTAGAATTATACCTGCCAGCTTCATGCCAGCGAAGTGAGCCCCGTAAAAGAAGGTGTCTATTGCTGAAATGGCGAAAGGACAATTGATATTGAATTGAATAAAGTTAGACATTGATTGAAAAATTTCTCTGCATTTGAAAATAGATCATCTGGATGTGTATTTATGTAATAGATTATTGAGGTCTGTTCATTAATAGGATAATATGCGTTTTTGTAAGTTACCTGCGGAAACTGGAACTGCGGTAATCAGACCCAAGGTGATAAATAAATCGTAGGTCAACTCGACACTGAAACTTCCCAGCATGTTGGCTGCTGCGAAAATTATGTGTTAATTATCATGTAACGATAATAACCTTTTTATTCCTTTACAGGCCCCAAAGAAATAAAAGTAAAAAAATGTGCAGTGCAGAATTTAGAGTCACTTATATGGTGAGTAAGAGATTAATAAAGAATGTAATATTAAAGAAAAACTTTTTTGAGACTTGGAAGAAATATATATATAAATTTTTATTAAATGAATGTTAAGTAATAACAAAGTCATTTCGACTGAAAATGTTCATGGCTATGTAACCAGAGTTTTATGGCAAACCCACCTAGGTGAAGTACACTCGCCAGCAATAGTGCTGCCCAGGGTAAGCGAGCTAAATGCACGGTTTCCGCTCCAGAGAAGTACAAAGCCAAACAAACCGGCCACAAAAGTGCAGCATTACAAATGCCGATGAGCGAGAAGAACAGTGATAATTGACCAAATGTCGTGTCTCCCATAATCTTTCTAAACAGCACCTGCGAAGAAAAGATAACAAAAACATTGTTTAAAGAAAAAAATTTGAATATTTTTTATTTCTAGGGAACATTAAATGATAATAATCGTCTCCTAATTAATAAGATGTATTTACATAAATAACTTAACACAAGTTTACTTTATAAACAGCGGATCCAGCAGCAGCCGAAGCCGCCAGTACCACACCGCCAAAAGTCGGACTTCCAGTAATACCGTCCATATAAGCCAAAAGAGCTATTCCGGTATCGCAAAGTATTACTGCCACTATCTGGAACATTCGAATAATGCAAGTCGAATAATATTACACATCGTCAACGACTTTTACACCGAAATTTACTTTCACAAAAAGCACCCTCGGATTATACAAATAGTCCATAAAAATATGGAGCGCGTGCTAATGCGCTGCTCTAATTTGTAACGACTTAAAAAGTTTCGCTTCTATTGCTGGTACCGTATCCATTTTTACCAAATAAATTATAATAAATTAGACGGGAACGTTTAGCCGCGGTAATTTACATAATTTAATCCAACAGCGTTTTTCGATTCGACCGCAAAAACTAATTTACCCTGATGCCCACGAACTGTTCGTGCAGAAAGACCCAAGACAGCAGGTACACACAAGCCACGTTGGTGGCAAACAGTGCCATCACCTCCGTGGCGAAAAGTATGCGCAACGAGTGTATGTACATATAATTTGTCGACACCCAAAGTCCGCAAAATAGGCTGCATCGGGTGAGGAATCTGCCGCCCGTGAAGCCTTTGTCGCGGAAGCCTCGTAAACTCTCGGCAATTATTTCCGAGGGGCTGTTGCACCTGTTCTTGGCCACCTGGCTGATGAAGTACATCGGGAAGTAGAACACTGCCCAATTGGTACAGAACCATGTTGTGAAGAACGGAGCTCGATATTGTCGTAAAACCTAGAAAAATTGAAGATGAATGAGAAGAATTTAACATGTATGTTGGATTTCTGTAAAGTTATCCAATACGCAGATAAATTTAAAATGTTTCCTATAAATTTGGAAAAGCAACCTTTTGAAGGGCTCACTTCAGATAATTCTAGCAATGGTAAAAGTTAAGATAGTTTGTCATAAGTTTATGCAAAGTTTTCCTTTAATTAGAGACAACTGATTTAAATTGTTAGAAATACTTGAATTAAGATTTTAAAAGTTCACTTTCTAGAATATAAGAAAAACTAAATTTGTTTTTCACGAGTAAGTGCGGTAAATTTACAGAAATCTCTACAACATTACAGTATGAATCATGACTATAAGGCTACGTATTATTGTAATTCTATGACATTGTTTTAATTTGTACGCATGAGAAAAAAGGTAAAACGAAATTCAAGCAAAGTGGGAAGTGTTAAATTTTTACCAGCATTGAATCAAATTGATAAAATCCGCTCCCCAAGTGACAAGACTATTGACTTTTGAACGAACCAATACATTGCAAAAAAAGTCTTTTACCGACCACTTAAAATAATGACTTTAACAGTATTAAACTACTCATTACATCTTATCAAGTAGTTTAAAACTACTAAACTTCTTGTTTATAATAACTATAATAACTTTTAACAGATTTTTCTTTGCAATTTATTTTATGCATTTACGTAGCTTTTCCTTTTTTCTTATGTTATAAAAACGGTTTCACAACTGTTATGGACAACATAGAACAGTTTTTACAAGTTGTTTGATAGACGAGCCATTGGTGGACACAATAATAGTGGAGTTCTCCTCATATTTGTACAAGAATTTCACGCAATGAGTGGCGCCGACCCAGCAGGTTGTCACGCAAAGTGTAACGCAAATTCCAAAGTAGATCTGCAACGTAAAAGTCGACTCCGTTGGTCACGACAAAAATCGTAAGGCGACTTGTCGTAAGTAATAAATGTTCAGCTTTATCTGACCAATAATTAAAAAGGCAAAGAGAAGGGGAAGCTTGTTCTTTACCCTCCCTCCTTTTTCCTCTTTGTTGCATTAAGGGTAAGACATTATGTGTAAAGATAAAGGCAACTTGTGAGTAACGATTTTTTAATCTTACATTCTGATTTGCGCGAGCGAACCGGTGTGCGAGATTGATCAATATCGATCGCGTTTACTCAACAAAAACGTATTGGATGGAAAAGAATTGATGCAAATTAAGGAGTTAAAATTTTGTTCTTAATAATCAAAAAATTTTAAATTTAATAATCTAAATATAATTGAATTATTATTCTTCAAATAAATCCATTAAGATTTCAAAAAATATTTCAATACAAGGCACTATCGAATTCAAAGACACTAAAAATATTTCTAAACTAGACATTTGTTTTTGCAGCGATGGTAGAAAATCCACTCAATAACATTTGAATTAAAAAAATTGTTTATATTTTTTAAGGTTTTTAACTTGCATTCTTATTTAATTTTCTTCTTTTCTTTCATAAAATGTTATTTATTTCTCGTTGTCAATTTCTTTACATTATTTCTTATTTGGAGTTACTAGTAAATTTATCAAAAAAAACTTTACTTTTTTGGCCGCTTTTGAGAAGATAAGTGAATAACACGTCGCCAGTTTGTTTTGTGCCCGTCTTGTTGGATATATAGCGGTGGGTGCGTTGTTAACCAGACAAACGGATCGTCTTTGTCCTTGATTGTGCACACCGCTGCCATCGCCGCCCCCGTTTTCCATAGCGTTCCCATTACCATTGCTACCAGCAGTCGTATACAACGGTCTGCACGACGGATTTTCCACACAGCCCATGCTGCATGGTGGTTGTTCACATCCTGGTAAAAAATGTTCATGGTTGCTTTATTTAATTCTAAACAAAATTCTTTTTACGAAAAAAAAATAATAAAAAAATGCAGCGGGTATTTTATTTCCCCACTCTTCCCTTTTTTATAGATGATGAATGAATATAATGAAAGATAAAAAATGGTTTCTACAATAACAGTTTTAGTAAAATAATATTAAGACATATATTTGTTAATATCATGTTGTTATAGAGATTATAGACGAATTATATCCAAAATCATTATAATGATTTATAAGTTGAATAAAATTTCTAAACTAATTTGACTAATTATACATTGATTTTTGCACAGACTATGACAAATTCAACGTTGACGGTTAAGCAACTAAGTAATTGACCTATTTATGGCCTCACGGTTTCAAATTTATAAACACTGGCACGTGAGCACAATATATGCTAATAAAAGTATCTCGGAATAGAAAAGAAGGAGGTATCAATTAAATGAAGTAACATAAATTTGTCTGGTTGGTTCGCAACGTTATTCATAATTATGCTAAAGAACTGAATTTCTAGGCTCTATAATATTTCATTGGCTAAAATTGATTAAAAATCACGTATCCAAATGATTTTAATTGTACCATAAATTTGTAACAAAGCACTCTACTAACTCAACTTATGAATATAAAATGCCGCGTTTTTATTGCGATTTTTATTCGTCCGTTCATTATGTATGAAAATCATGTGTACTTTAAACGAGTTGGGAACTAAATACTGAGTCGAATTAATTATTTCAGTTTACATTTATATCAAGTAAAACGCACATTGCCATTATTTCTACTTTTCTTTACAAAATCCAGATAAAAAGAATAAGTAAAAAATTGATTAAACGATTACGTGCAATCACGATACGAGTTTCACTTGAGAAAAAAACCTTTTTCTCATGACTTTCAAAGTAGCCACTTGAATCGATGTTCTTTTAGAAGAAAAAATAAATAAAAAATGTATATAAGATACTAATGTAGGATTACTTTTATTCTGTGGCTTTCTACCTGTGATTCCTCTAATTTATCATGAATTTTTAGCATCAAAAACAAATTGACGTGAAAGTATAAGTCGCTCTACATATAAATTTATTGATATCAATCCAAAAAAAGTGGCTATTAATTTTCCGATCCAATGCTCCATTTTCTAAACTGATTCTCAATCTCAAACAGTACCAGTAAGTAGTTAATGAGTGAAATGAAATGATTATTCGTAAAAGCTCACCCGCGTTGTGGGCGATCTGCGCGGCGTTGGAGCCATTATTAAGGTGGTCGTCGCTGGGTACAATGCTGGGCGCTCTGGACCGTTTGGGATAGCAAATGGTGGGCACCTCGGCGACCCCGCCGCTGCCCATTTTGACGGGCCTGCCGCTCTGATTCCAAAGCCGTCGCTCGGTCTTAGGGCCCGCGATCTTTACCCATCTATTCACCCGCTGTCCCCACAAACATGTACATCAACATCAACATCAACATTTACACGTGCATTCACATCAAAACCATCACACGCCAACAGAACGCTCAACAATATCCAACCAACGTTGATAGACATTTAAAATAAACACAATACAAATACGTTTCCAACAAGAATATTAGATAAAATTCTGTTAGCTATTAACAGGTGAATGCTCCAGTGCGACATCCACAGCCATAGAGATCCGGGTGGCGTGTACTACGTCCGAGCGGGGAATCCCCGTTTGGGCTTCAAAGGGAAACCCTGCGGGATCGCCAGTGGAAACCTTACACGCGCGTGCGAGTCACTTGCGATCAATCGGAGCGTTCCCCGAGGCGGCGACAGTCGTCGTTTGAGTTACCAGGATGGTCGGCTCTTGATGGTCTTCGGCTCAAGGCCACGCGTTGCTTGGCTCGGATGGTGCTGTGAGCCGGGTTTAACATCTCTTCTGAAGGCCAGATGCGGGAGCTCATTTCGGCCCGACCGCGGTCGCGTTCCAGCCTGACTGAGCCCTTGGTGCTTTTGCCATTGATTACTTTGCCACTCCGCCAAGCCACGGCCTATGGCTCGGGCAAGGGTGGCGCTTGCGCGCCTCGGCCTGCGACTCGCCGTGTCCCAATCGAAAGCTCCAAGTCCCGCTGATCTTGTGACGTTTGACAATAGTTTTTCTGCAAAAGAATAATTATGTTAATATTTGACATAGCGTTTCTGACGTAGCGTTCAGATTCGAATGATGATTTAATATTGTTGCATTTTTTGGTTTTAGAAATATTTCAAGAAATTACACGTACGAAGATTGATGTTAAACATACTTTAAAAATCGGGGAATTTCAGTTATAAGTGACTCGAACAAATTTCTAGTCAAGTATTTTAATTATTTATGAAAATAAAAGAGAATAGAAAGGTAAATTTTTCACCAGACAATTCAATTTTGGTAATATCTTTGCTGTAAGGTCATCCGAGTTCGATAACATAATTTTAAAGAAACATTTTCTGGGTCCAAGCTTCTATGATCGAATCCATGATTGACATCCAAAATCAGATCTTTCCCTGTTATATCATTTTGTTTGTGATATTCTTAAAAAAAAAGATCTAGAATAGAAAAAAAAAGAAATTAATCAGACGTATTATAAATAATTCATGATTTATTTAATCTGGTTAATTTTGATTCATTAATGTACAGTGTAAAATCTAATCTTATAAGCGATTGAACAAATTAATTGCGATGTAATTAATCAAGTTATTTACTTATAATGAAATTAAAATTAAATTTTAAAGAATATACAACTTTTGAGTAAGATAACAAGGTATGAGAAATAAAAAAAGCAGGTTTAAAATATCAAAATGTATTTATTTCTCTGATTTCTTCATCCTTTTTTTCTGAAATAAAAAGTTAGTTATTAATACAGTTGTTTAAAATGTCTGGATCGGCGTTGTATAAAAACCCTATAAATGAACCGACAAAAAAGAACATAGTCGAATATTATACAGACTCAAAAATCGCAAAATAAATACAATTTAAACGCACTTTAACAGAATGATAATAAATAAATAGAAATCACAAACCATCTACTACTAAAAAACAAAAAAAAAAAAAAAGAAAATTAAATAATCCACATTATTGTATAAATCACAACCTCAATAGCAGTGTAACACAAGTGCAGTCATCGGAAAGAGTTGTATAAAATTTGTTTAAAATGTTTAAAGTTACACATAACTGTTTAGCTAAAAAATATTTTCGCTCTTTGCTCTATCAAAATTGATTTCGGACACAAAAATATTGCTCCAACTATAAACTACAATGTAATGAACACCTATGTATACATATTTACATCGAAAACTGGAATTAAAAAGGAACTTTTGTGACAACAATTGATCGTGAAATAAAATTGATGGCATATACTGAGATGTGCGATACAGACTAGTCACAATATTATCACAGAATATAGAGACGAAGGTGTATTTATTTATGACATAAAACAGAGCCCAGAAGTGTACACGTTAGGAAATTGAGCACAAAGTCAATAATCACGAAATTACACCGGCATTACTTTACCTTACACCTCAGTTTAGCAATTGAATTCTTTCTTTGTTTCTCATATACAATCATCACATAAGTTGAAAAATAAAAACGAAGAAATAATGAGAGACCTAAGCATTTAGCTACAATTTTTCGCATCTTTTGATAATTCTCTTTTAATTAAGTACTTGTACGATTCGTCACATTCAACATTAACACTCTCTCACATTGTCTGTTGCACACAACATATTCTTATGTTATATTTTTAGGAAGTCGATAATAAATTTGCTTATAAAACTGTCAAATGACATGATATTACATGATAAATATGAATAGTTATAATAAATTCTTAAAACTAACGTCGAAGATCATTAATTAATTAAATAGGACACAGTCGCTCGCAATGACAAATAAAAACACAATTCAATTCATTATAATCCGTTTTAATTATTATTAAATCTAATTTTACAAAGAGCTCCGCGTTACAATATTTACATACATTCAGCACACATTGAACAAGAAAAAAAGATATAAAAAAAAGACAAACAAAAATGTGTTAAATGTGCATGGGAAATTTTCTTTTCCTAGTGAGTTATAAAACATGTCACACTTTTGACGAAAAATATAATTCGCATCAAGAGATTAAAATGAAACATTTAATTGAAAATTATGCTTTCCCATTCTCTCGGTGTTACAGAACTTCAGACGAGACTTTGATGAATCAACATTCACGAAATATTAAATATTATTAATAACTGATACAATGTGGCCCTAGAAAGATTTCTTTAAGACTGTTTCATTCGCCTACATTTGCATCAACTATTTATACTACAAACAATATCAATCCTGTTGATTAAGCTCGACTGAAAATGGATTTAACTTTATAATAAGCTGTGGGCGATCAAGTCTCGAAAAATGGTGATTTTTATTTAAGTTTGAAAAAGTACAAATATAAAATAATATAATTACAAATGATATAAAACATTTGCAACAAAAGTTTAGAAGAAACATTAAAATATTTTGATGTTATGTGTTTAATGATTTGTTGATTGTAAAAATAAACTAAAAAGTAAGATTGTGAAAGTAAGCTGATTATAAATTAAAAAAAGTGTGAAACAAAAAAATACAGCTATTACTTTCATATTAGAATTAGTCTACAATCTATAGATTTGATTTTTCGAGACCATTTCATGAAAGTGATTCCTAAATTTCATTCAATTTTCCATAATCAATTCTTATAACTTAAATAATATATCTTTAGTTTATTTTTATATTCAGTCTGTTAAAATTTTTAGTAATCTTGAAAGATCTACTTATATCACATTATTTACAAATTCGTACAGAAAATGTACACATCTATAAAGTCATAACTTAATATTTATTTATATACAAAATGTTACAGTTGTATAAGCACAGTCGACGCTTTCGTTAGTCCAACAGACGAGACTGGAAAAGTGATCACGATAGAGCTAATACCTATGGCAAACATAGTAATGTCAATTAACAGGACTCAACGAAGCCTGACTCAAGAGCATCGACTGTATTTATAAAGGAGCAAAAAAATTGGGCTAAAAATATTCGATTAATTGAATATACATGTATATAATTCACTGTAAAAAAACATAAGTTAAATAACACTACTGGTAATGTTTTTACATGTCATGCTAATAGTACTGTCAGGGGGAAACTTGCTGTTTCAGACATGTATATATTGAATCAACCTAGCAAAAGGAGTTAATTGGTTAGACACCATTGTGTCTCGTCTGAGAAAAACAAAACGAATACATAAAAATGCATATATAATGTTAACTGAGTACCAGTAGTGTTATTACAAATATTATTTTACATGCTATTCTAGAGAAATGTCTATATTTGTATTATGTATGACTTTTGTTTAAATGTTTCCAATTTATTAAATGCAAGGTACAACAAAAATATTGTACAACAAATAAGCAATAAAGTTTTTGATAAAAATTATGCACAAAGACAGTAGCCGCATCATGACAAAATAGTGGCATGTCATGGTGTTGGCTACCGCTACAAAAGAATATAATAAATGTCGTAAAGACTGCAAAAAAACAACTGATATTACTGAATAATGTCCAGAGCATCATTGGTTGTATAGTAATTACTGAGTAACGTCAATTGTGAATTTCGTACGTCAATCAGTAATGCGCTGAACATCACTAAAAAATGTCTACTTTTTTCCATGTTACACCTTGTATATAATAAATTATGTATGTATACATAATGATATCATTCCTGGCAAAACAAATGGATTCAAATGGTACAATGTGTAGATTCAAAGTATATTCACGAATCCAAACTTTGTACTCTTGAATAAGATTGACTTGGTTTGTTTTAACAGGGATCATTAATCTATTAATATATACATGAAATATATACATGACACTTAAGATCGTTTTTTAACATGATGTGACTTGCATTATACACTATAAAAATTCAATGTACCAAAAAAGACTTCAAAATTTTCAAAATGTCTTATACAGTTTTTTTATAACAGCATTGTAAGTGTATTGAAGTGTGTCGATCTTAAGTTCTACCTTATAATACATAAATATGTGAATATATCTTGCAAAACTTCTAAAACATTGAAAGTAGATCAATTCATTGCTATGTACCTAAATTTTACATTTGATTATAGTTGACGCTCTTTCAAATTCAAAAAACGAAGTGGAGAAGTTACAGACGATAAAAATTTTACCTACAACAGAGGTATCTAAGTTAGATATGGAAATAATGTCTACTAATGAGACTAGTGACTATTTTTTCTCTACATAGCAGAATTAAACGTTGAGTGAGAGAGCGTCGACTGTATCTTTTTCTCTTTATCTTAAATTGTAATTGTTTAATTATTTGAGCGCTTGCTCAAATGAAAAATAAGAAACAATTGATAATGGAACATATCAACAAATAGAGATTATATCAAGTATTCAGGTACTATTATATTCAGAGTTGAAACTAAAAAAAATCATTTGTATAAAAAAAAAGGCACAATATATCATTTACAATATTTAGAAAATCAATATTAGTAAAAAAATGAAAAGAAAACCATATTTATGTTGTGACTTATAAACAATGTCATTAAACAAATCAATCAGTACAGTAATATAATGTACAAGTATAATATTTACATTAAACTCACAATACAAAGTAAAATACTACAACGCGTGCTGATGTAGATCGATGATGGTGTTGCGGTGTTTTGCCTTGCGACTCTGTCTTTTTGAACTACGAGATGATTTTTGTTCATGACCATCCTGAAGATTTTTTGATACTCCCAGGCGAAGGTGAATCGGCAATTTTGACTCATCTGTAACATATATCAAATCTTCATTACAATTCAAATTCTCTAGTCAGTTAAAATTTTTTTATTTCAATTTTTAGTTTGAATTCTAAAATGAATTCTGAATACTAAACTTTTTTATTTTTTAAATTATAATATAAAATTATTAATTTTATTTTACAGTAATTATACTAGGCGATTCTAAAATTTTAGTAGCAACAGTTGAAAACAAATTCTATGACTAATCATTTCAACTAGTATCCTAAGTTGTAAAGTTGCCACTAACTGTGGCAAACTCTGTCAATATTGTTAATGATTTCTACCAACGATTATATTAAATAAATTGATTTTTAAGTGTCATCAGACATACTTTTGAATCACTTTCTATATAATACGTAACAATAGTTATTCATAAAGATTTAAAAATTGTACCTTCAGATGTTGTTGATCTGTGAATAACAGTAACTCGTCTCGGTTCCTCTACTAAAAAGATTAGAAAAAATAAGTATTGTATAATGTATATCTTGTTAGCAGGAAAGCATCTCAGTAAAAAAATTGCGATTTAGCGAGTTGTCAATGAGTCAAAACCAATTTCTGAGTTGTCAACGACTCGCTAATGATTATTTCTATTTTTTTTTTTTTTTTGCCAATGTATTATTTGACATTCTTATTTTATATAAAACTAAGAGAAAGAATTTTGTTAAATGCTTATTTTTGTATCTTACCTTTATGTCTCCCTAAGTTATTTCTTTCTTCCTTGAAAACTCTTCTTTCGTTAGATTTTGCGTTGCTTTGAACAGCTCTGCAAAGAAAAAGAATAATATTTGCATAATTAATATTTATTTGTGAAATGAATACACATTTTTTTATCATTATTATTATTAATATTATTATCAGGAAACCACCTAATACACACGTTTATAACAACAACAACAAAAAGTGTTCATTAATTGAAATTTAACACAGTATGATAACAACTGAATTAATAACATTTGCTTTTAAATTATTGTGCACTTTTTATACTATATCAGAAAAATGAGCTTTATGGTTTGCAAAATTTTAAAAGAGAGGGCAATAAAAAGACTTTCTATCAGATTATTCTTTCGTGGTGTTTTTTCAATTAATTAATTAAAAAATAAACTTTATCGCCAATTTGTATTAGTATACTTACTCT